>HE671606.1:60536-91127 GCA_000313835.2 Heliconius melpomene melpomene | reverse complement strand
TAACAAACATTCATCTACCTTCCTATACCACGCTCTTGAGGACTGTTTGAGCCCATAAATGGCTTTCTTTAATTTAAGTACTTGACCCTTTACTGTTCTTTCAGTAAAACCTTTAGGTAAATGCATATAAATAGTTTCCTCAAGAGAACCATTCAGGAAAGCAGTTGTTACATCGAGATGTGTCGTATCCAAACCTAGTTGTACTGACAATGCAAAAAGTAGCCTAAGAGTAGTATGTCTAACTACAGGAGAGAAAATTTCAGTAAAATCTACACCTTCTACTTGTGTAAAGCCTTTAGCAACTAGACGCGCACGATATCTGACTTTATTTTCACTGTCATACTTTTTTCGAAGCACCCACTTGCACTGCACAACCCTACCATCTTTTGGAGCATCACTTAACTCCCACGCATCATTGTCTTTAAAACACTGTAACTCCTCTTTTACAGCCAACTTCCACTGCTCCTTTTCTGGTCCATTTAAAGCATCCTCAAGAGATAAACCTGCCACATCATCCCGTAATTCACTGTCTACACACAGGTTTGATATCCCATATCTTTCTGGAACCTTCTTTATCCGTTGGGGCCGATCTTGCAGTCTATTTTTATATCATCGTTTAGTGAGCTGTCTGCGTCTTCATAGTCGCTTGGCATGTATGTCTTATCATCATCTTGAAAACTTTCTGTTGAACTTACAGAGCTGTCTTCTCTTGGGATTGGTTCACTTTCTTGTAGTTGTGTATCATCAGTGCTATCCCCCACTGAATCAATATTCTGACTATGCACCTCAATGAGATGTTCAGATTTTGATTCCTTCTCAATGATGATCACATCTCTACTAGTTGTCACACTCCTAGTTTCTGGATTGTAGACTCTATATCCTTTTATATTTTCTGGAAATCCTATCAGGATACATTGATCTGCTTTTTTTTCCCATTTCTTGCGCTTTTCTTTTGCCACATGAACCATCACAGTACTTCCAAATATTCTGATATGACTAATATCTGGTTTGGAGCCAGTCCACAACTCATATGGGGTTTTATTATTCAATGCCGTTGCTACAATTCGATTTTGCAGGTACACTGCAGTATTGGTGGCCTCACCCCAAAATTCTTTTCCTAAATTTGCATCAAAAAGTAAACATCTTGCCTTTTCCACAATTGTACGATTAAATCTTTCACACAATCCATTCTGCTGTGGCGTGTATGGATTGCTCTTTTGATGAATTACACCAGCACTGTTCAAGTAATCTTCAAATTCTTTGCTGCAATACTCTAGACCATTATCACTTCTTAATACTTTGATTGTTTTCTTTGTTTGATTTTCTACCTGAGATTTAAAAATTTTGAAACATTTTAAAGTCTCATTCCTGTGTTTCAGAAAATAAACAAATGTCATACGACTGTAATCATCAACAAACAGTAAGAAGTATCTTGAGCCTCCTATAGATACATTTTCCATAGGCCCACAAATGTCCGTATGCACAATATCTAGTAGATTACTGCTTCGATGTCCTGTGCTTTTAAATGGTAACCGGCATTGTTTCCCTTCACAACATGTTGTGCATGAAGATTTGCTTATGTCAACTTTTTCATCAAGTTTCATACCCTGCACCGCATTCTTCATCTTATTCAAATAATCTTTGTTTACATGTCCTAATCTGCGATGCCATGTTATTCCTGACACCACCGATGCTGCTAAACATTCTTGTTTTAACAGATTGACTTTGTACACTCCGTTCATCAACACTGCTGTGGCAACCAACACATTCTTCTGATTATATACCGAACAACCATCTTCCGTGAAAGATACACTGTTGCCTTTCGTAATCAGTTGGCTTACAGATAACAAATTCGTGGTGAGACTTGGTACACAGAATACGTTTTCCACTATGATGTCGTATTCACGGTTGTCCGTTACTGTCGTTATTTTTACATCGCCAGTACACGATACTGAGACCTTTTCACTATTTGCAACAACAATTTCTTTGCATTGTTCATACTGTGCATTTATAACCCAACTTTCATTTGCTGTAAGATGCATACTCGCGCCCGAGTCGATATACCATTCATCTTTGTAGAAATTTCCACTCAGAAACACTGCGCTAAAAGCATTTGACTGCACTCTTTCCTTATTTATTTTCTTATTTGACGAGTTATTTTCATTATTTGTACATTGGTTTTTATAATGGCCGAACTGTTTACATCGATAGCACTTTATCTGTTTGACGTTTGACGTCGGTAAAGTAGTGTTAGCCTACGTCACTTTTTCTGGCCATAGATAAATTCGAATTTTGTTTTCCTCTGTACTTAGAATGAATTGCAAAAGCACCACTAACTTCATTCTCATCATAACTTGCCAAATCCATATCCAGCAATTTCGTTTTGATGGAATCTGCTGTAATAGGTATTCCTGAGTGCTCTATTGCCATAATCATAGGGGAGAAACGATCAGGCAATCCCGCCAACAGCAATGATCCTGTCCACTGGTCATTTATTTCAAATCCTGTTCCGCTGAGCTTCTGTGCAGTATCAATAATCTGCGTCACGTATGACGTCATCGAATTGCAATTCTCTCGGCGAATCGAAATTAAATTCCTTAGTAGACTTATTCTACGTGAAAATCCGTTATCATCGAAAAGTTGTTTAAGCTTATTCCACAATTCACTCGAAGTTTTAACGTTTTTTACATGTACGTACAGAGACGGGTCGATTGTCATTATTAGTTTTGCTTTTGTTTTTGCGTCATCTGCAGTTATTTCTTTTCCTTCTTCTGGCCACACGCAGTGCTTAGTGCCTTCCAAGATTAGAAAATTTTCTGCCGCGAAACACCACTCACTATAATTATTACGCCCCGTTAGCTTTGGTACGTTCACAAAATAGTTTGTCGTCATTGTTAAATTTCAATAGGAATATACACTGTTATAATCTGCAAAATACTTGTAATTATCCTTTAACACTTGCGATGCAAAATTCTTGTTAAAATTACAAAATCGCGAAATTTATGAGCGCGGGCCCATAACCTATAATAAAACAACGTCTCTTTTCAATGACAGCTAATAAACAGTCACTTGTTTATTTATTTTTCTTTTTATTTTAGATATCATTACAACAGCGTTAAAATAAATACTATTTTAACCTATTAAATAAATAATAAATATAATAAATGAAATTTATTATTATTTCGTTTATTACAAAGGGAAATGACAATCAATGATCGACCAAATCTATATGTATTTTTTCACTTCAACCTGCCCTACCTAGTGTCAAGACACTTTTTTTTTATTTTCGCAAGAAATCAAACTACATATTCAGAGGAAGAAGTCAATGCAGGTCTTTGTCTTTTCAGACCAATAAAATAATAAAAAAAATCATTCTCCGTAATCTAATGGTGATTGAACTTACAACGCATTTGCCTTTACAGTTTACTGTACCACTATGTTTACATTTGTTATTTGTACAACTTTCACTATTAAAAGTACTATTGGTTTTCCTCTTTTTCGATTTTCTATATGACAAACTAGCAGAACATTATTAATTCGTTTAGTGTTTTAAACAATCTTTATACAATTTATTTATGCATAAACCCAGGTCTTAGCCCCCCAAGCTGCTTCAGGTCGAGCGCCAGTGGCTCGTCGTGCGGCGTTGCGTGTGTTCTGCCGCGATCGTCCTCCGGTGGGCGGTATTTCTGTTAAGGAACATTTTGAAGTTAATATAGTGCCTATACGGATAGGTAAGGGTTTTATTTTAGCTTTTTTTATTAATATACAAAAAAACATTAAATATATATTTTTAATAGGCTATTCTAATATTAAAAAGATTAAAAATGTATATATATACTCCACACTAGGACTTACAAAAAAATTCTTCAACACGATGTTAAGATTCTGCTTCCCTGAACGCGACCCTGATGCGATAGAAGAAGGTGAGGAAGAAGGTGAAAAACCTGGTTCAAAGAAACTGAAGAAGAAACCCAAAGACTCTAATTCTAATTTCTACGTGAAACGAGATAAGAAGGATAAAGATGATGTCGAGAAAATGAAGGTATTATTTTTTTACGTTAAGTTTTGGCTGGGCTAAGCTAAGCTGTAATAAAATAATAAGAAGAAAAGGAAATTTAAAAAAAAATTACAGTCACACGCTTTTGCCACTGGTCCACCACATATCATTGAACTGGTACATATAATTAATAACATCTTTGATTAACAGGAACGTGCAGAAAAAAATAAACTATTCATCTACATCAAAATCCCAGAAGTTCCCGTGCGGGTCTCATACAAGGGTAGCAAGGAGAAGAACCTGGAAGATGTCCGCGATCTGCCGCTGGTGCTACCCACTTTGGAATACCACAATGTTACCTGGACCTGGCTAGACCTGCTGTTGGCTACGAAGAGTGATACGAGAAGGTTAGTTTTATTTATGTTAATATATTTAATTATGTGACATTAACATTTTGATCCATGTAGCATTTGATAATAATAGAATTTAATATTTTAAGCTGTTACTAAGATATTTCGACACGTAAGGGAGATTAATATTTAATCGATAAAAAAGGAATTTTCTAAAGATAACTTGAACTGTTTTCAAGAGATCATACACAAAACTTTTATAAATGTTCAAGTATGTATATCTAATTAACAGAGTAATAGTATCACAAGCTATAAGACAGAAACTTCAACTGCATAGACGCGCCGCCGCTGCGCCCGAGCCTCTGGAAGAGGATAAGGCGCGATTGTTGCTGGGGGATAGGACAGTGAGTATGGAAATAGTCTTTATTGCTGTTGTTACTATCATTATGTGCAGCGTTAAGTTACACCACGCAACACGCACGTATGACCTTTATTAAAATTTGCAATTTGTATATTAGAAAAACATAAATATCTTTTTTTTACTGGTCTATATAATATTTTTATTATATTCCTAAAACGAATAACCCATATGGGTCTATGATTGATTAAGCCAGTGACATGATCTTTAAATCAGTAAAAGTTGTGTCAAATCTATCAATTTCCGATGAAAGCATTGCATGTTGAGAGGCGAAACTCAAGGCCGCGATTTGCCTCGTTAGCAGAACGAGATGAAAATATTAAATATTTCTATTTGTTCGAGTGGGAAGCGAGCCCTTGACCTGTTGCTTTTACAGTCGCACACTTGGTCCTCTGCGCCACGACTGGCTTCAACTATTCTGTGTTATATAAATAAAACATCAAAAATATTTTTATTATAGGTTGCAGAAAGTAAACCGCAAAAGAAGAGTACACCGAGCGTATTCAAATTTTCAAAATCATAATAGAATTTTGAGAAAAGTCAATAAGTTTTATTTAAAATACTTTTTTTTAAATTCTTTTATGTATACGATGCCTAAAAGAAATAAAAAATGTATGATGTACATATATACTTACAGTCTATGTTTTTAATATAGGCAAAACCGGTGCTTAAAATCACTAGTAAAATATCATGTAAATATAATTTTTATTCCCTCAATTTCTGGAGGCATTGCATGTTGAGTGGCGGAAGTCAACGCCGCGCTTCTGCCTGCTGACCAGAGCGAAGACGTGAAAATATTAAATATTGCATTTCCTCTAGTGGGAATCAAACCCACAACATGTCGCGTTTACAGTCACGACGGCCTCTACATTCTATTATTATATTTGAGAGGAAAATTATTTATATGAAAAAAAAAGTTTTATTTCAATAATTTTCTGTTCAATTGTTGTTCATTGACGTGATGTTTAAAAACACTGTATACGAAGAAAAGTTATTTTTCATTTAATTTAATTTGTCATAATTTTTAATTTTAGCGTAAAACAATAATTATAATATTAAAGTAAAAATTTCAACGAATTCATAAATAAGTTTTTGTTCATTCCATAAAATTATAAGTTAAGATAACTGCTTTTGGAAGCTGTAATTTAAAAAATAATTATTGTCGACATATTAAAATATTTTTGAGTAGAATAATATAGACATATTATTGTAAATGTTTTGACTTACATTGTGCTGGTCGTAGATGAATGATGTCATTTCAAGAAGATATTTAAAATGTATAAGTGTCAATATGTATGCACGATAGTTGGTTCGATTCCCACTGAATGCATGGTTGTATTTGAAATATTATATCTTTATCTCTGAGGTGAAGATCAAAGAGCCAATTTAAAAAATAACCCAACGCCACTACGTTTTATATAGGGTTATCTTTTCACCTACACACAAACGTTCACACGGAACAAAGTTATGGTACATTTCATGACGTTGTTATAATTATTTTTTTAAGAAAATGGTGGATATTTAAAATATAATCTTAATATAAACAAAATACTATGATATAAGAACTCCATGTATAATGTCAATTGTAAGTTATTATAAAACTATTTATATAATAAGGATTATCACCTCTTACATTTATTTAATAAATTCACAACTTCATTCATTTCAATTATTTTTGATAAGTATTTTATACTATACGCGCGTTTGCGTTTAACTCTGTGGTATAATTAAATATTATTATTTTTTATTTTTATGAAAAGAAATAACATATGCACAATCTCAGTAAGTTTAGAAAATAAAAATAATTTAGCAGGTTATTTAGTTTGTGAGTTTGTACAGAATAAATGTTGTATAGTACATATTTCCCTATGTAATAGACCCATATCATTCGTTTCTTTTCTCTTTTTTAAATATTCTTTGAAGCATATAATAAAAAAAAGGTTTTGCTTAGCAAATAGCTAACAATTAATTAATTGAAAATAAATTAATAGATTTGCAATAAACATTTTTGTATGGGTTTTTAATTTCATCATTTGTTTCATCGTCGTCTTGTTGTATAATGTACGTGCCTATTTGTACACGATAGTTGTGAATTCTATTTCCAATGAAGGCAATGTTTATTTTTAGGGATCGTTCATTTTGTGGAAAATGAACGCGCATTATTTATCTATTATATTATTTCTTAAGTTATTCATAAAATATTAGTAAATCTTAAATATTAAAAAATATAATTTATTCAAATAATTTATAAGGAAATTAATGAATTTAAAATAAATAAATCATTTTTATATCAATGATGATAACTATCAATGATGAATCATTATTAGCAACACACTATTTGTAATGTAAAGATACATATTTTATACAATATATGTTATTCTTGTAGCAATATATTTGTATACTTAATGTTTATATGTGTTTTATTTTATATTAAATGTTTCCCGGTATTTTATAATTATATGTATATACGTAAAAAAATATTTTAAAATTGTTTTTATTTCCTCACTAAATTTCATAGTCTATCCTTAATGCTATATCCCAAATTGAAAATAATTATGAAAATAATATTAATAAGTCTACACAAGAATATTTGATACTGTAGGATAACTAGCATTTTCTTCTAAGTATATATTATAAACAGGTAAATATTAAATATTTATAAAAACGTATAAAAAATGGCTCGAGCCCTTGCATCTTGCAAACCAACGAAAATCCAACAAATCGACATCGAAAATCGAAAATCTAACTCGATTAATTTTGACGCAAACACATTACAAACATAGAATACAAACAGTATTTAAAATCATTAAGAATATCTATAATAAAAATCGCCAAAGGATCTAGCTAATTTTCATTAATAATTCAATTCTAAATAAAAAATAGACACGGTACCCGCGACTACCTAGTACTAAACAGACACGCTGCCACTAAAGACAGCTAAATTCACAAGTGATTGCTTGATAATAGAAAGCAATTCGTCCAAAGTGGTTGTAAACAAAACGTTTTTTACGTCGCTACAACATTTCGTATAGTACTAGTACGAGAGGAGGCTAATTGAGGAAATTGGTAGAGTGGTCGGTCCGTGGTCGGTCTAAACTAACTTGTTTGACTGTTGCTAGCTTGTTGATGGTGGTGGTTTTTTTTAAATTGAAATGATAAAGACATCGTAATTTTCTTACATTGTTTATGAAAATTATAACTTATTTGTTTTATTTATGTCGTCTTTTTTAAAAACGAGACAGTAGCGAATGAAGATCATTGGTAATGCGACACTGCAATTAGTTCAAGGAGTCTTATGAAACGACTATAAGTACAATTAATTATTATTATAGAATTTATTTTTGAATTTGAAACATATACCATAGGTAAATTGTAAAACAAAACTGATCACATCATCTATAATTTTAACGGTGTTCAAAAAACCTTGAACGTAATAAATTCCACTTAATTTAATAGAGTCACAAGTATTTTTAATATTGTCATATAATTCTATGAGTAAACTCATTTTTCATATTTTAAAGTTGTTATATTTCAACGAAACCAAATCCTGAAACTAAAATCAACAATTTAAATCGTGTTAAGGACTAATTGGGTTATTACATACACTATATATTTTAAATTAAAATTAAATTCTATGGAATCAGTGGAAAACGTGTCAAGGCTATGGCCACTGGACGTCATATAAAATACACAATAAGTCATCTTCGGAGAAAAACGCGCGAAACTGTGTTAGAGTCATTTTCCAAAGTCTTTTACCCGTTACCTCACTGCCCTTGCCGCGCTCAGGCAGTCAGTCAGTGTAGCGCCGACCGACCGCTGGACCGCACGTGCCATACCGCCGGTAGAGTCGTTGCGATCTCGAACTCGAGAAACGAACATGAGGACGAATTATATCATTTATTTCAGTATATAAATAATTATTAAATATATAGTGTTTAAATTCTGTGCAGTGACTTGATTAGCTATTAAAAAAATGGCTTTATTTCTGTGTATTTTTGTATGTGCTTGGGCGGCCGCCCTGGGCTTCAATGTGGACATCCCTTCGAGGGTAGTTTACACCGGGAACTATCAGTCCATGTTTGGATTTACCGTGCAGTCTCATGTCGACGGTGATAGCAAAATGTGAGTACATTTGCATTTTAAGCGAATAAATTAAATATACCTATTATACATTTATATGTGTGTATATTATCACACGTCTCATGACTCGAGAGTAAACAATCGCGGCTATACAATTACCTTTTTATCATACTGTAAATAAAATATTTAAGACAGCAAATAATTTAAATATTTCTTTCTCGACGATAATATACTCGTATTTGTGCGGTTTCACAATGCCGAAATAACTCGATCGAGATTTATTGTGCGGGAACGGGAACGGGAACGCGAGGCCCGGACCGGACCAGCAATAAAATTAAATTTTTGAGCGTACATAAATCCTTGAAATTAAATTTTATGTGATATGTTCGACGTGGAGGTATAAATGGTAATTGTGAAGGTTGCGGCCGGCGCGGGCGCTCAGCTATCGGCAGTGACATCATCGTTCAAGAAGTTCACAAGTGCGATTTTTAGCACACATTCAAATTATAAATATTAAGAAGTTTCGAAGGTTTATCTATAACTTTATTTTGAAATTTGTAGTTAAGTAACAAAAATTAAAAAAAAAAAAACAAAGCTATTAATTATAATCGAAGAAATATTAAATTACACGATAATTAAATGTCATCATCTAATGAATTACACAACTGTTTTCAAGGTAATTAGAAGCTTCTATATATTAATGACACAAACTAAAAGATATATTTCTTTTACAACGTAAAATGAAAAACTCTATATTTTTGCACAGGATATAACATTGAATTGTTACATTTGCATATCTCGATATGCATGTATGCATGCATGTATGTACGTAGAAGGGTCTAGTATCTGCGTAAGTACAAGATGACAGTGTTTCTTTGATGTGTCGACCGAGTCTGGTCAATCAGTCGACTAATGGACCGTCTCATATTCTGCGCTACAAACACTTATGCCAACTGCTGTATAAACATAATGGAAACATTCTTTTGTTTAAGGAACGTATCTATTTATAATATGTGTATATATTTTACACTATATGACGTATTTGCGGCGTTTAGTTCCGTCACTCAACGGATAACTCAAATAGCGGTACAGCGTAAAGCTAAAAAAAATGTTTCTTTCTGCAATGAACTAACAATTTAATAAACGCAGCGTTTATTAACAATAAATAAATATATAAATAAATAAGGAAACGGAACACAACATCATTCATCATAAGTTTCTACATCCGTTTGGGTTACTGTCAAATATTAATAATAAACTTATTCTGTACATTTAAACTAATTTAAATACAAATTCAAAATATTTTAACTTAATAGGAAGCACTTTTGAGTCGTAAAAATATTGTGATATGTGAGGCCATCGTGGCGTAGAAGTGTAGGTATAGTCGAGCTGTAAATACGACGGTTGCAGGTTACATTTCTATTTGGTGATGCAAATACTCTAAAAATTAGTCGGAAAATAAGGAACGGTGTATCCTTACACTAGGTTCCCTCTGCCTATCCTGCTACGTGAAAAGGTTAAGCAATTTTTTCCCTGTACTCTAACCGTACATACTAATCAAATCCCATTTCACCGTAGGTACCTAATATGAGCTGACAAGCGTCTTATTGTTATATCTGCATGTTATTCTTCATATATGTCAAAAGTGAAAGTTCGTATTTGTTATTTCATCATGCAAAAACGGCTTCACAGATTTTGATGATATTTGACACATTTTCTTTAAAAAGTTATATACTTTTTATTTTAACAAGGTATCTAACATATATATAAAAGTAGGATAAAAAGGTGTAACAGGGAAAGATTATATTCAACCCATTTTAGATCTTTTTAGTATTAAACCTCGTTTGGGGAATGAACCCACACCCCTCGGAAGTAATAATTATAAATATAAATTTTAATCTCATCTTGACTTAGTTCTGAAAATTTTAATACATATTATATAAAGTCAATGGTAGTAGAAGACTAGTATTAAAATATAACCATTAACATTAAATAAACTTAATAAATGAACACAAAAATATTTTTCAATTCCAAACAGCACTTCCTAAGATTAGAGCGTTCAACCAAACAAATTATTCAGTTCCTTAATAATATTAATATGAAGTATTTAAAGAGCCATTGCGGCGTTGAATTCCGCAACTCAACACGCAATGCTTCCAGAAATTCAGCAGGGAGTGGGGAACGCTCACTTTCTATTAAAACACTTCGTCTTAATGAAAATAGTGTCTTAACACTAGGTTCCCAGATTCACTCTACCTTTCCCGATATGTGCGGGATATAATGAGAACCTAATAAAAGGTGTTGATGTATAGATACATATATACTTACATAGTTTTATAGCTCGCGGTTCGCGGGTTCGACGAACTTCAATCCAAAAGCCAGTGTGACATTTCGCTTCACCTGCCGTGGGAACCTGAACTAATATTTCATGCTAATTATTATTTATTACGTGTATACGTTTGAAAGCGGCATCTTTAAAGCGCGAAATTTGATGTTTATTAATAAAACAACTTCAACTTTAATTATTTTATTAAATATATTTAAATTATTATCAAACCTTGAGGTTCTGAGTGTCTGACTGAAAACGTTGGTTCTCAGTTCTATCTCTGCAGAATGTCTCGTTTTTCCTGCTCTAGCAAGACATAGTACAGTGTTGAAATTTATTAGATATTAAATATTGTGTTTTGCTTATGAGATGTCATAAATATGTCTTTATTGAAAGGCAGACTTGACAGGGTTGAGGTTTAAGGTATCTTTTTAAAAACAAAAGCTGTATGATTTAATTTATTAATTATGATTTATATAATTACTTTTAATTATGATTTTTTTTATTTGTATTGTAACTGTATTGCATTTCTCTACACTAATGTAGAGCGCGTCTAATCTTAATTAAGTAACTATTAACACGTGATATATATAGTATATTTGTATAAAGTGCAATGAAAAAAAAATATTAATAAAAAATTGTAATTATATATTTAAAATAAGCGAAGTATTGGCTTAATCAGATGAATGAAATAAAATATATATAAATATGATAATAATCGAATCTGTAACCAATAAGTATAGTAGTACTGATTACTAACGAGTACTGTCATGTATTCCACTAGCTACAAGTTTAATGAGTCAGCAAACAGACTTGTCACCAAAATAACCTTAATTGCTGTAACATTCGTAAGCAAACATTACACAATCTTTCAATTGAAAATATTGGTCAGCGTTAAATGTTCTTAGAACACCAATATAGTGACACAGAGAATGGCGTCATGTTTTTTTCTTCTTAAACAAATTAATTTGTGCATTTACCTATTTTAATAAACATCGTCGAATTAGAGTTTCTTTTTATAAAATAGTTACCGCTTGAAATTTTGATAGGTAAAATATTTAATAGGTATAGGAGGCAGGGAACATAGTGTTAAGACACTCCATTCTCCACTTTCTGCCTCAGAACTGGCAGAACTCAACGCCGCGCTTCTAAAACGTCATAATATATAATCGAACCTACTACCACCGTGACAACACAAACTCACGTTATCGTTCTAATTGTTTTCTTCATAATAAGTAATTCCAAAAGACATACAAAAAAAGGGAAAAGAATAAATAAAGGACAGTGCCAGTGCCAGTGGGGCGCAAAAATTGTGGAAGCGGAAATGCGTAAAGCGTCATATGTCGGACACATGCGCGTGCGCTCCCTTTTTAACCTTTTTTCAATACAACACATCTATTCTTGTTTGTAGGGTGGTTCTTGATTTATGTTTGCGTTTACTTTAACTTACATTGACGTTCGTTTAATGACCATCGCGTATTGGGCAAATTGCTTGTATTGGGTTCATTTGGTTTTTTGTTTAAGCAGTGCCATATGTAAAATATATAATAGCGAATAAGTGAACAAGTGTATATTATATAGTTTTTTTTGACTTCACGCTGTATCCCGCAAATAGCACGGTAGGCAGAATCAATCTGGGAACGTAATATGACGACCCATCCATTCCCCATTTCACCTCTCGTTCGTTGAAGCCTTCAGAAACGGAGTAGCTTAACACAAGGTTTCTATTTTAATATGTGCTGGATACATAATGAATCTAAAAAAAATAAAAAAATATATTTAAATGCAAACATCAATTCACATGTCATTAAGTTGGTGCATGAAGCCAGTTCCTTCATCCTATTAATGATATAGATAAGTAACGACTCTGGACGTTTACAGCTGCACTGCGGTCAGATGGGGTTTTTATCGATATGTTGATGTTGGTACAAATGTAGGCTTGGAGGTGATTTATGTGTGGCTCCACTTTACTCAGATGTTGACCGAGCTCATCTTAATAAGCTGGCTGGCTGATAACTCGGGTCTTTGAGAATATTCAAAGACTTTGAATATAAATGAAATGACCATTTTATACTAAAATTCCTTTTATTCTGGTTTAAAAAAATAAATTCATTGAATATAATTATGTAACTCGAAAGCAAATAAATGGTATTTTAAACATATTTATTTTTGTTTAAAACAAAGTAAATGTATTATATTTCCCGTCCATATTAGTCAACAATTAAATGAATCGATTGATAATATATAGAAATTTATTATTTAATATATGGTTAACATTTATTTTCCTTTCCTTTCTAATTCCACAATAAATTACAATTTTAGGGCAAAAATGATAATGTTTCTAGGTTACAAAATATTGACTCTACTAATCTGTCTTATCTGAGGTTGTTGTCCCTCCGGGTACAAATTATCCTTTCATTACTTTTATCTTTTATACTTTAGTGCCATATGCGAAACGAATGATGCATCTCGACGATGAATGACGAATTTTGAACAAAAAAATTCGCTTAAATATTATTATTTTTAGAATGTAACGGCATCTTTAGTTTTTTTTTTTGGAAAAAATAAGCCAAATAAATGAAAACATTTCCAGTAGAAATCAAACCCATAATCATTGATACAATCTGACATTAAGCAACTGTGCCACAACGAAAAAGATGAAAAAGATTAATGATTTATATAATTTGGAATGTATGCATATACGCGTACGCGCGCGGGTAATGTAACCTCATTTTTCATTTGTTTCGACATGTTTATTAAAACCTGTACATGTTTTTAACGTGTGTAATTTGAATTGATACTGTTTCTTCTTTTTGTTACTGATCCTAATGGTTCTGTAAGTCCCTGTCTGAGCCTCGCTCAGTGGTGTAGAGCTGGCTGTGCATAGGAATATTGTGGTTACGATCGTCTATTCGGGGAATGTTCCGTCTCTTCCCGATAATAGATACCTATACCTATATTAGTTACTTCATTTCTTCGGTCTGGTACGAATGAACGTGTCGTTAGGTTTTGCCTCTTAATTAGGCGGAAAGTAAAGAATGGTGTGTGTTAACATTAAAATCTCTCTGACACATTCAAGGAATGCTTTAAGAAAAAAGTGTGTATATATATATAATGTAAAGAATACCATCGTAGCGAAATTGCAATGTACCTACTTATAGGATTGCAAGTTCACATCCGGATTGGGTACAAATATATTTGTAGATATGATAAACAAGATTTGTTTTCAATTCTCTCAAAAAATCCATACGTTATTTTCCTAATAAATGGATATAAAAAATATGCCATTATTATTATATGGGTAATAACCTAAGCTTGCAACATCAATATAATCGAGTCAGTGCATACTCTGCAATTCACTCACTTCCATAGTATTTATATTTTGTTGACACAGTGGCTACTCGTGTCTTTGTAACTCTACACTATGGATAAGAACAAGCAATTCTATTATATTTCAAAGGAACAGAGGCATATATAGAGTTCATTCGTTGTTTATTATTTCAAATATTTTAATATTTTTTTATAGCTTAGCGCTGCATCCCGCATATAGCAGGGTAACCAGAAGGAACCTCGTGTTAACCATTGCACTATATTTACATCCTTATAAAATCATTTTAGCAAGTATACGGCTAAGACGTAATAAATATTTCTTAATACCGATATCTTATAGACCTTCATTCGTATGTAAATCGTATAAAATTGTTCTCGAAAGTATCATACAAGATGTATGGCGTCGGTGACAATATTGTATCCATGGCCCGATTACGGATATGGTGTTTGACCTCAGTTTTACATTGTAGCTGAATGGCGAGTCTTTAAAAAAATTATATATATATATATGAAATTATGAATGACTTTCTGAGAAAAGCCTGTGTGGCTTACTGATTAAAACGGTGATAACACTATTATTCTAGGTAAGATCAGTTCAAGTAAGGTTTGTTTCGGGATTCCCTTTCTTTAAATTAGGTTAATTCGTATCATTCACTTACTCTACATATAGTGACTTACATCATCTAGTGCACTAGTATAAGTAGTGGTTCAATCGCCATTTAATTTATGAAAAAAAGCTATTTAAGAAACAGTATTTAAATATTTAATCATATTAAAAGAAATGCGTGTACTTAACGTCGCGTTTTATTTTGTTACCATATTGAAAAAATGAAAAAATGCAAAACCCCGAGTGGGAATCGAACCCACTAATACGATTATTATTATGATACAAACAGTGGAGTATGGAGTCATTAGATTCTTTCTTCCCAGCTCACAAATGTGGGTGATGCGCTAATTTGTAAATGATGTAATTCGTGAAGTGCACAGCAAGTTCAAAGTCATCTCTCTATTGGGTTAATGAGAGTAATGGGCGCATTGTGCAATACCTACATAGCTACTGACGCTACAATATATTACGTTTTAAATATACATTCATACATATTCATATTTTATTGCATTTTTTTCAATTAATTTATATTCTATGAAAAAAACACGGCGGCCGTCATGGCGCAGGTTTGAAATATATCATATTTTCATTTCTTCGTTCCGAATTCGGAATTCGGTGGAAAGTGGGAAACGGAAGTGTCTTAATGGGAACGAAGTGTCTTAACACTGAACACTAGGTTCTCAGTTTCCCTCTGCCTTCACTACTATGTGCGGGATACAGCGTGAAGTAGAACAGAGTCCAATATGCAATCTTGCTAAATAAGCTAATACTTCATTGACACTTTAGTAAATAAGTATATTTACTATATACATAGATATATATACATATCAAGATTATGATTATACTATCGTTATTTCTAGAATTATTTAATGGTTATCTTTATATTATTATCTTAGCAAATAAAAGGAAGAACCTGTCATTATAAATGAGTAATTTTAAAATAATTTATCCTTGTCTCATAAAGCGCAGCATTATTTTCTAATATCTGTGATTGAATATGATAATAGAAAATAATAATAATAAAAAACAGAGAAAAAGGCCACTAAATCACTCATACTATAAACACGTATATATAATACAGTATCGAGATAAAAAATAATAAATTATTATGCTCTAATTATATTGTTTTAATCTTTGTACTTCCTCAATGTCTTATTGGTACTTGTTATTTATTTTATATTAACTCGTGAGCCGTGAGATCTGCTTTATATATGAAATTGAGATCTCCACATTCCGATCATTTCAAGACATTGTACTTTGGATAGAGGGATTCAGCCAACAATATTGGAAATACGAATATTTTCACCTGACCTGACTTGTATTGAACTATATAATTTTTTATAATAATATCTATTTATATTATTATAGAAAATTGTAAATTTTTAGTTTATACACATATGTATTCTGTGGAAAATACTGGAGATATTTACATAAAACTTTTCTTTTTTTATTGTACAGCTATTTGGATAGACCATCTAAGCTATAAGAGATGTGGATGTGGATCTTTAAGAATCACATGCTTAGTAGTGGTGGTGCAAGGGCCACCACGACGACCTCTAAGAGGATACGCCGTTGAGTTCTAACACTCAACACGCAATGCTTTCAGAATTTGGTGGAAAATGGGGAACGGACTGTGTGCGGGATACAGCGTGAAGGTGATTTAAAATTTAAGTTATATAAAATAATACTTATAATAATGAATGCTTATTTAATGTTCCCACGTAAAACATAAAATTGAAGCAAGTTATTTATACGGCGCGGCTGCGACGGCGCGGCGTGCGTGGGTTTATCAGTTGCAGCAATAACAACAATGTAACCTTGACTTCTGGTGTTATAATCTTCACTAATTTTAAGAATTATATAATATGAATGAGTTCTTTATCTATTTTATATAGAAAAGATAATAAAAAGATTAATTTGTAGATACGATTGTGTGTTCAGTTGAAAACAATAAACTTATATGAACTGATTATAGTCTCGATTTTATTTAGAATTAAAAAAAAAAAATCAACTTCCAGAAGCTACTGTTCCCCATTTTACGCCGAATTTTTGAAGCATTGCCTGTTGAGTGGCGTAACTCAACACCGCGCTTTTTTTCGACATCAGAGCGAAGAAATGGAAATATAAATTTAAATTAATATTTCATTTTCTCGAGTGGGGATTAAACTAGTCGACTGACTGCCCTCTATACATATAAAATGTTTCAATAAATCACGTTTATTGTAAAAACTAAAAAAAAAAAACAATAACATACTATCCCCGCGGCGGCGGCAGTATACTTCGAGCGAATTCTCGGAGCTTACGCAAATTCTCCATGACCCAAATGCGTGCGAGATCGAGCTCTGAAATGATATCATTACAAGGCGATCCTGCGTTTGGCTTTACGCTTATTATAATGTACTGGCTTCTGCATGTGAAGTTATTTGCATATTTTTTGATTGTGTGGTTATTTTCACGCTGTATCCCGCGCTTAGTGTGGTAGGCGGAGGGAAAACAGGGTTGAGACGTTCTGTTCCCCATTTTGTGCCTTATTATCGAGATAATCTGTGTTAATGGGAGTGGAGTGTCTTAGCACTACGTTCTCAGGTTACCTCTGCCTACCCTGCTATGTTTGTAAACAGCGTGAAGCAAAACAGGAAGTTTATATATTAAAAAACAATTATTAATTGCCTACAAAAATTTATCACTTACAACTAACCGGTCAATAGTAGAATCAGAATCAGGGAAGGACAATATGCTATTAGATATAAACTTACCTATTAATATTAAATATTTTTTCTACCGGTTACTACGAGGCTCTAGCGGTAAATCGACTGGACATTATTATTTAAGTAGATCAACATTATCAATATTAACCAAAACTTGTTTTTTTTATCTAAGAATTTTAGATTAATGGCGTCGTTTAAGTTTCTATTCATTTATACGTATTGATATATTATATTCTATTCTATGCTAGTTTAAAAATGGCTTCGGACATAATGGGTAACGTGATTTTGGATTCGATTTCCATTAATGAGAGATTCCCACCAGTTCCCTCTGGTGTTCCTTCCAACTAAGCATTACTCGCTTATTTCTCTTTCGCGATGGAAACCGTCACTCAACATTCAATGTCTCGCAAGTTGTGCGAAAGTGGGAACCTGCCTGACGTAACACTAGGTTCCCTCTGCTTACTTTGCTATGTGCGGGATACAGCGTGAATATTTACAATAAAATATGTATGTATTATAGGTACCTATTATTAAATAAGTAATCGCCACCACACCACGACGTCCATTTATCTGAATTTCTAAAACAAATGATAGGCGGTGTAGGGTTGTGCATTTTTGTAATGCAAAAAAATCGAATTAATAATTTAAATTAATTTCTGATATGTAGAAAACTTGTTATATTCTAAAGATATAGACAGGCCTAAGTAATCTATTCATTCCGTCCATAGCAGGGTAAGCAGATGGAACTCGGGAACTTAGTGCCAAGACATTCCTTTCACATTAAGACATTTCTTCATTTCCTCACTTTCCACCGAATTATGGAGTCACACGCCGCGCTGAACCTTGTTACCATAGCAAGGGAATCGAACCCAAAATCTGCCACGTTTACAGTCGCACAATTAGGCCTATAGTTGTATGTGCCACGACTGGCCTCTAATTTTTTTTATTTTATTTTATAAATTATATTCTTATAAAAAATATGTATTACAATCAGAGTGAATGAATATATTTTACACGAGAAACAGAAGACTTGTGACCCTAACTGATAAAGACAGAAAGGACGGCCCATTACCCCGCTGTAAATTAATATTTGTTTAGTGCAGACATCGCGATCTGATGCTGTCATACAAAATTACGAGTAATTGCTCTTTTATAGGTAACTACAATCCTTGTTCAAATTCAATATTTAATTTTTGTTTAAGCTTTTTAGTAAGATTTTTTAAAATGCAGCTTGCGCTTCATTCTGCGTAGAGTGGGGTAATGAATATAGTTGCATATAATATTGGTAATCCAAGAGTGAAGATGAGTTACCAAAGCCATTATGTCTGCGAAACGATAACCCAATGTTTATGTCAATGGGATATGTAAGATAGGTAGTGTAGAAGTGACATGAAAAAGAATGTCTCGAAATTTCTTCAGAAAGAGGATTCTCTATTTTACGTCTTCCACGCAAACAAAGCTACAGACAATGATTAGTTTAGTATAGTTACTAATTTAAAAAATGTGTAAAAAATGGATAATATAAAGAAATGTAATAGTCTGTATTATGTCTGCTTGCACCAGAGTTATCTAAAAATAAAAACTGTTAGGAGTTTCCGTTGAGTAAATAAATATTTATCACTTCGGTTTTTTGCTCTTTACTTTTTATTCGGCGTTCGAATTCGTGGTCCGCTTCTAGAAATAATGCAATTGAAAAGAATTGATTTAGTAAAACATGATTTATATGTTATCGTAAGGTAAGTTATGAATAGTAAAAGCCATCGTGGCTCAGTGAGTGGAGTCTGATTGTAAATGAAAAGGTTCTGGATTCGAAACTGTAGAACTCAGTTTAAAATAGTCTAAAAGTGGAGCGCCTTTACTTACGATTCTCTCTATTTAAACTTTTTTATACAACAAGTTTACAATGTAAGACTAAAAAAGAAGAAAAAATAACAAAAAAATATTCTATGACTAGTTCAAATAAAACTTCAACTGAACATGCGCGTAAGCAATGCTCTGATAAGATATAGTTCGGTGTTGAGTTACGCCTTAAAGTAATGTCTTGACACTAGGTTTCAACAGTATAGTGTGAAGTTGAAAAAAATAAGTTTCTGCTACGGGAATTGAACAGCCAACCTTCGCATAATACCTGTCTGTCTCTTTACCACTATAAAACAAATTAAAAGTATCAGATTTTTCAATAATATTAAAATAATAATAACTTCCGTTATATCTTTAGAGGTTATTATGACACAGTCGATGAGTCAAGGTGAAGCAGGTGAGTGATGCTGTGCTTGCGTAATCACTACCTATAGATTATACAGTATAGGTAAGCTGGTATGGTATTGGTAGCGTTCTTTGTCATCTCACTGATTCATGTTTGGCATGATGATGTTGAGCGTTGAGCACGTTTTAATATGTATAAACAATGTTATATATAATTTTATTGGAAAACCTAGAATTATGCAATTTTTAGGTAAAAATATTAATTTATTAATTTATTTTTAGGTAAAAATGTGAAAAATTAAAATTGCAGCATACCATTCTTCAAGTTAGAGACATGGTGATGATGGTGGAAGTTAACTTGTGCATTTGGCCAATCAGATTCTGTATCTGATTTAATTTTAAAAATAAAAGTTTTTTAAGCTTCGCAGGTTCAGATTTAGTCGCGTGTCAAACATGTTTGCAATTTCAATACGAAGGCTTGTTACTTAAATTTATTTTGTTTTATTTAATTTACTTAATATTCTTTTTGTCACGGCACAATATCTTACTAGAAAGAAACACGACGATTAGAAGTTCGATCCCCACTCGGAAAATCTCACTCAATTATTTAAAAATTCGATTAGCCATCAAGTTATAGAAAATTATCAGTAGGACTCCTACAGGACTGATAACCTTCAGTACAAAAGACATTTCCTCTGAGAAGAATCGATCATTCACAATATTACAATCGATAAAGAATCTTAACCATTATTGCACTTGCGTAAGTGCATTTCACACTTAAACAAAATTTAAATATTCGCAAACCGCAGCTCGTATCCGCTTGCAGTAACTATAGATACCATATCCGATTGTTTATTTGTTATAGGTAGATATATAAAACTGATATAATGCACCGACAGGATTTATTTGTCTATATGTTTGTATATATTTTTGTAAAAATGATTCTACGTTTTTTTTCTTAGGAAAATCTACTCAACACCTTGTTTCTTCTATTTCTATTTATTTGGAGAAATTCCTGAATGTCATAATTTATTTAATTAGACAAGAGTGAAAAACCTAGGTAAAGCTTTATATATTACCCAGATTCTGAATATAGCGTTTTGATCGACTGAATTCAACGCCGTGCCTTATCTTGTTGCCAGAGCGAGGAAATGAAAATATTAAATATTTCGTTCCCTCAAGTGGGAATCGAACAAACGACCTTTGCGTTTACAGTCGCACTCTTGTATATTTGGGCCACGACGGCCTTAACCTACACTAATATATATTAAAAAAGACCTATAAGGTTTTTATATCTTTATATTTAGACAATAGCCAGACACCAACAACGACAGATGGCGCCACAGTATGCAATTTGTATGCACACGAGCGCGTCCCCGAGGAAGTGACGCGACGGAAGCTCCTTATGAAAATTAATTGTAATCCAAACAATCAGAATGGTAATGCGTTCGATTTAGTGTCTTATAATCGCTTCTAACAGTACTTTCATTGTCGCGCTAATTTTTAACGGTTAAGTTGTTAATCTCGGTAAGCGGTTAATTTTAAAAACAATTTAATTTGTTTTTTTTTACTTTTACGATACACTTGTACTTACAATTATTTTAAATTAGTTATAACTTGCGACTTCGTTTGGGTAGACTATAAGTAATTTTTCCGTTTTTGTAGGAGTTTGGAAACAAAATAACGTTTACAGTCGGACACCGCCTCTGCAAGATTGTCTCAAGAAAGACAAAAGAAAGGCTCAAGATAGCCATTCATTTTATAATCAAATATCTAAAACTTAAATATAAATAGTCAAGCGATAATTAACATAATTAGACCAATAAGAATAATAAGGCCAGTCATAGCGCGGATGCAAGCGACGCGATTGTAAGCGCGACAGGTTGTGGGTTTGATTTCTATTTGAGGAAATGAAATATTTAATCTTTTTATTTCTTCGCTCTGCTTCGTTCTTCGCGATACAAAACATAGCAATGAGTTCCTCCGGAATTCGGCGGAAAGTAGGGATCGCGAGTGGAAAGAATGGTAAAGGAGTGGTACTACTATTATATGTGAGATACAGTGTGAAGCTAGAAGTATAGCAATAATAAACTGAGAAAGCTAAGTATAAAATATTAATAGAATATACGAATTAGTCACACAATTGAAATGATAAGCGAGGGTCAGGTCAGTGACCCATATTCAATTATAATACATCGGCCATCTTATCTCCTTTTGTTTGGATTGAACAAGTGTTTATACTTTGTAAAGTAACTACTTACTTTACCCGCGACTTCGTCCGTTTGGACGATTATAGTATGACCCAGTCTAATTCTGACCATTCTAAATAACATTTCTTTTTAAATTTAGCAATAGTTCCTGAAATAAACGTGATCTACTAAACAAATTATTCAATTTTATAATGTTAGTATAGATAGCCCCAGTTAAGGAAATTTTTAGTATCAATTATTATTTATAATAGCCCAAAGTTCTAGTCGTGAGTTTTATTCTTGCATAAATAACCTTTAAAGTGTTTAGTTTTGTCATACATTATTGGAAATTTTTAAAAAAGAAAATTATCCAGTAATATGTACGGTAAATAACTGATTTGTATTCCACCCTAAATATAACATTAAGTTAGTTATAATCAAGTCCCATAAAATTTTAAAAAAGATTAAAAAAATATAAAAGGGGAATACATAATGTAGGTAAGTGTAGGGGTAACAGACACAGCGCCATGGTGACAGACTACAGTCAGTCTGTCACGCAACACCGGGTTTTCACGTTTCAATACAATAACATTTTACATTTACCTCAACTTGACTAAGAAACCCAAAAAATATTTCTTATTCATATAGAACTTTAGAACTATAGAACTTAATTTTAATCTATATATATAAAAAGACTTGTCCTCACTGACTGAGATAAGACGCACGCACAGCCTTAACCTCTGATGGTAGAAACGTTAAATTTGGACAAAAGTTTACTTTCGTAATCTGGACATCCACTAAGAAGGGATTTTGAAAAATTGTAACCCTAAAGGGGTGAAATAGGGGTTCAAAGTTTGTATGGAAAAAAATTTAAATCGTCACCGATTTTTATAAAATTTGAAATTTAGATTTTTAAAAGTATTTAATTGAACACGTGTTTCATCGCTTTCTTGAATTCTCCCCCTAAGGGTGCACATAAGGGGTTAAAAGTTTGTATAGGTTTTTTTTTAAATCGTCACCAATTTTCATAAAATTTGAAATTCAGACTCTTAAATGTATATAATTAAACACATGTTTCATGGTTTTCTAGAATTCACCCCCTAAGGGTGCAAATAAGGGGTTGAAAGTTTGTATGGAAAAATCTTTAAATCGCCACCGATTTTTATAAAATTTGAAATTTAGACTTAAAAATATTTCATTGAACACATGTTTCATGGGTTATTAGAATTCACCCTTAAATAGACAAGCGAAGCTGCGCGCGTCCGCTAGTTAAATTACAAATATAGAATATAATTGTAATTAATAATTAAATAAATATATCTTTTATATATGACTTAATTGTCACGTAGGAAATTTATTAAAAAAAATGGTAACTTAAGCCCAAAAACCAGATTTTTTAAATCACGTTTTCCCTATGTGCATATTAATGAATACTCAGTAAATAACATTGATATAAAACTTATTGTACCAAGAAACAAGAAACGTGACCCTGTGAGGCCGAATGTGTGTCATTTGTTACACACCTCTTAAAAAAACCCTTTACTGTGAAATAATGAAATAATGAGTAATTGCTACCGTCATGAGGTGATTGGTACAAAACATTTCAATCGATTACTTAATATTATACTTTAAAAAGTTTGGTGGCGCTGTCTTGGCGCATCGGCATAACGTCTGATGTTGTGAGTTCCATTCCCATTCAGGGAACTCGGGGAATGAATTATTTTCATTTTTTTGCTCTGGCAACTGGGCAAACCACGGCATTAAGTTCCACCACTCAAGACGCAATGTTTTGCAAAAACATACCATTATAACATACTTACCATGAGGAAAAGTAAAATATCATTGTTTGCAAGTTGGTGATGTTGATATGATCATCATCAAGCAATCAATCAAAGAATCAATTTACTTCTCAAGCAATTTTAGAACTCTCCCGACTCTAGGATCTATCTGCCTAATTTGCAGGTGGAATATAGTTTTATAGTTATTAAATAAGCATATAGTTTAGTAATATAGTATAGTTTAGTGATTATAGTTTTATAATATTAAATATATATGCAATTCATTTTAATATGCTTTACTATTATTAAACCACAAGGAACCTTTAAAGTTTTTATCAATTTAATGGTGTAGGTATCAACAGACCATATGGTAGAGGCGCGTGGGCGCTGACGTCACTCATTCATTCTTCTATAATATATATCATGACGTATAATTCATTAATTCATTAATTAATGGCGCTAGAATGTTATAGGTATATTTTATATGGGTTTGTGAGTTCGATTCCCGACTTGGTAAAAATTGGTGTAAATATGAATTATATATTTAGCACTCATATTTAGCACTATACTACCCTTAGGAAAGAAAGATACTTCTTTTCGAAAACGTATAAAAATTGGAATGTCAACAAGAAGCGCGGGTTCGAATCTTGCAACGTTAAAATTTTTATACATTCTCTAAAACAGTATTAATTATATTTTTTGTGTTTACAATCATTCATTAAAAAAGATCTTCCTATAATTGCATTTTATATGAGTGTGGGTTGCAAATAAGTCAGATACCTCGTGACATTCGTATCGACGTCTGTTAGTTTACAATTAGTTAATTGTTAGTTATACGCGAGTCAAACGGCGCCGTATTGGCTTCTGTTCCTTTATTAATTTACGGTTTTTTAAATGAACAATTCATTGGATGTAACATGTCACTAACACTAACAACTAAAGATAGAGTAGAAAAGGTTACTTCACTGTTTACTCAAGCGAGGAACCCAATACTACCGTTGTCAAACTAAACGGAACAAACACAAATATTTGAACACTTTCAAGTGTAAATCGAACCGAAAACTACTGTTTTAGTTAAATACGTTTTAATCGCGCATCTATTTTATCCTAAGAAAAGAAGAAGAGGAACACCAGGTTTGACGACTCTGGAAGAATTCTGGAATATCTCATGGTAGCGCTCCAAGCCGAAGCCGTAATCAGACCTAGGGATCTGAAAAGGGCTCATCCAACTCTTCCTGGATACAATATTAAAACACTAAACAGAAAATAACAATAGAAACAGAAAAAAGAAAAACAATAATCACAAAAAAAGAGCAAAAAAGGATACATAAAAAACGATGACTAAAGTCCATACAAAAAAATCACCTCTAAGTCAATTATGAATAATACTTAAGAATAATAATATATATTTTCATATAATTTAACTATACGTGATCGAAGGTGCGCCTGCGCATGTGTTTCTTGGAAGTATCGCGTATCGGGTGCCCACGCGCATGACAGAACTAGCCATATGGCGCTGCCGTCACCGCCGCGCCGCGATGTAAACAACTATTTTATTACTAATACACTTATAATGACACCTGAGGATGCATTGTAAAGTGTTGATAATGCATTAAGTGTAATAGGCTAATGCAGTTTTAAATGGAAGTTTATCTTCTATCTATATATATAAAATCGAAAGGTCACTCACTCATCACGAAATCTCAGAAACTACATGTGCAAGGAATCTGAAATTTTGCATAGGAGTTACTTATAGGACGTAGGTGCTCGCTAAGACGCGAATTTGCAATATTCGACTTCTAAGGGATTGTTTTTGGGGTCCAAAGTTTGTATAAAACTTCGTTACTACAAATGCTAGGAGTCTCAAATTTTGCATAGACGTCACTAGGATGTAGTCATGGAGACAGAAATTAATAATAACATAGTTCACGCGGGTGAAACCGCGAGCGTGCCGCTAGTTTTTAATATTTTGCTTATTTCCATATTAAGATAATAATATAAATAAATAATAGCTATTGGATTATTATATTTCTATTATTGGTATACTATTGGATTATCACTTTAGGCAATGATATCTTGATGCTTTCTTTAAGTTTCGCCTTTTATATTTTTTTGTTAGATGGCAAATCTAAAGTCTCGTTTTGCTTAACAAGAATATTGAACAATTATAATATAAGTTGCCTTAGGTGTTTACCTACATTACATAAATAAAAAAATTCAACTGAAAGTTATATTTGCTATTGTTATTATCAAAAAAGGAAATCTAATTTATTTAATACAATAAAGTTTACACTCTCTCCATGTATGTCATGTCATATTCATCATTCTACTATTCTCGTATTCTAGTATTGAATAGAAGTGACGGTAAGTCCATACAGTTTAATAAGAGGTCAGTTAACAAAGTTCAATTCACCCATCAGCTACCGTGGTGGTCCGCTCGTTGGAAAACGACGCGTTCATAATGTATTTGACACTATCTATATGAAAGTTTTAGATATTTTTTTTAATTTTATAAAAAAGTAGGTTTTATTTATATTTTATTTTTATATAGGTAACTAATTATATTTATTATCTGTGCACATAACGATAACGAGATAGACTTCACACATTTTTTTTTATTTTAATTTATTTTTCGATCTTTAAAGAATAAAAAACCCTTTATATTATAAGATAACGGCCAAATGATTTAAATAGCTCCTTCTTACTTAGGTGCATGATCGTATTAAGAATAATATATTTTTGTACACAAATACTTAGATAGTTAATTAAGGTATTCATAGATTAATATATAGAGACAAATCATTGCTCTCATTCAAAAGGCCAAAACTCTAACATTCTTATAGCAACCTTGAGCACATTTAAATAACAAACTGTTCACTCACGGGCGATATTTTTAGCTATTACGTTATATTACGATGTAACACGGTTATAACTTACATCGATTTCAAATATGCAATTGTTTTCAACAATTTTAAAATATTTTTCCACACTAAGGAAAGGAAAATCCTTTCGTCTATGATTTAAACCCGGGCTTCTTGGATAACTCTCCAAGAGTCCAAGGTTTTCCAAGATAAAACGCTGCCTTGGGTACCGCGTACTCTCTAGACGAAGCAGAAAAGAATGGGAGTGCCTACTCCACCAAAATTTGAGATCAGCATGACCATAAAAAATGTTTTATAACAATTGGGTATACGAGTATGTTACTCGTATATACATTGTTATCCTCATAGGTTAACAACAGTATTGTTAATTGGTACATATTGAACTCCACAACAATAATAGACCCTCGACTCAGGATAGTACTCAACGAGTGTTTACACCTTTCTCTGTTTAACAGATCGGACATAGAGTAAAGAGGTTTGGGAAGGTGGTACAAACTACGACTGAATTTTGTGGATTTTTTAAGGAATTATTTTTTATAGGAAAGAATATAATTGTACATAATTTTAAACACTCTTCGTACATATGTAATGTGTATTAGATACCAAATGCTTGCATTTAGTCTAACGTAATTTTATTTTAAATAAAAACAACTTAAATATGTCAATGTATGGGGAAAGACTAATTATTACAACTTACTTACTTGCACCAAAAGTGCATGATACCAATTAAAAATATAGAAATCTTATTAGTGATTCTATCATAGCATATTAAATTACAACCAAATAGTATAAAACAATAAACAAGTTAAAGTAAGTTAAAATTAATATTTCATCTAAAAATCTGATGTTATTTCCAATTTCTATAACTCTACAGTTTACTACAAAGCTGTATTGTTTCCATTATATCGGTGTAAGTGGGTTGTGAAACATCGGTGGGGTTTTTAGAGATCGTTTATTTAGAAATGTCGATATTTAGGTAAATTAGCGCTCGCTTGATCTTTTGCTTATCTCATTTTGATGTTGAACAGACGAACGAGCTTGTTCAATTTACTGTTTTGAGATTTCGTAAATATATTTGTTTTATGTTTTTAACAGTATTTAAGTGGTAATTGACACTTAGGACAGAAAAACGGTTTTTTTTTAGAAACGGTCGGGCCTGGACACAGAAAATTAGACCTTAGGTTCCTTACCTTACCTAAGTGTAAGTACTTATATTTTAGTTTAACTCTTTAAAGCCAAAGCCGCGGTACCCGTATAAGTATATTTTTTGCCTTGTCTGATATCATCAATCTTGCGCAGGTCCTTATACTTTTTACGTGATCTTTCATATCGTCTTCACTTTTTCCACCTCTCTTACCACTTACTCTTGCATCATATTTCTTTTTAACTTTTTACCATTCTTTCATCACTTATCTTTCCAAAGTGCCCAAACTGCCTGATCACATTTTTATCCATTCGTACTGTAACTATATTTGTCATTTTTTTACAAATAATTACTTTTAAAAAAACATTATTAAGTAGTAATTATAATATTACCTATAATTTATTAATTAATATTAAAAGTTAGAATGGAAATCACGTTCAAATTCAAACAAAAGTTCACTTCCTTCGCCCCTTCAACGCTAGGAGGGTAAATATAGTACCGCGGCTTACCTTGTTAATACTACCGGATTAGCGTTAACTGAGGAGTGTTATTAGTAGATAATTATAAATAAACTTAGACTGTCTGTTTATTGTTTAAAAAATTAAACCATAACTTGATTTTGATAAAGTTAACTTATCAACTTTGGAAATATTTGACTCAAAATATAAGAAAATAGGGAAATCAGTTATACTTTTAACTTTAAAATAAAAAAATCAAAGAAATTTATAGTTAAAATAAATATTTTTCTTAAATGGCGGACCAATATAAATATATATGGTTATAAGTGAGGTTATTATAATATGTAAGTACACATGTATGTATGTATATAGTCGCGTGCGTTCAAAATAAACGATATCCCAACACCTGCGGCCCAGTTGAAAGCTTTTGTGATGCCGAATAAAGATAAATGGTTAAAAAAACAATGTAAAATGCACTTTTTTCATAAGCGGATAAAGTATTTTTTCCATTGATGCACTGATCCGGAGGAAGGAAGGTGCGCACGCGTGCATCCCACGAGGAATGACAGGTGGCGACTGATTTAATTAGAGGACGAGGTACGAGTAAATGCTAGTGACCTTCCTGTTAATGTATGAATTGAGGTTTAAAGAGGGATTTTATTGTAGGAAATCTTTTTTTATCTTCAAGCTGTATCCCGCACATAGCAGGGAATCTGGGGGGAACCTGGGAACCTAATGTTAAAACACTTCTTTCCGAATTCTGGGGGCATTGCGTGTTGAGTGGTGGATTTCAACAACGTGCTTTACCTTGTTACCTACCAGAGCGAAAGAATCAAAATATTATTGTTTGAGTTTGCTGCAGCTAATGCTTACACATTTTTAATAAATAATTAACCATATATTATTTTATGTTATATTTGACCATAAATATCTCTTCGATCTGAACTATCATAATTTTATATAGTCAATCCAAGATATTCTACACCTGTGGCATATGACGAAATCTTACATGCCAATCATCATAATTAGACATCGGTATCGATGACTACTAAAATTCTAAATCAACAAGATCCGACTAACAAGATTGTATAAAAAATGAACTAATACGTAAACAGTGGACATCGTATGTAAATTTTTAAATCTCCTATCAAAATGTCGGCAGATATTTCGAAAATCTGGCTAATAAGCGTGAAATTCGGGTATATTAACATAAAACTTTAATTGAGGGGTACCGTTACCACGTGTTGTAAAATTATAAGGCACACGGGTGGTCGCACCGACCGGCGACCGTCGCCACCGTCTGTGTAGCCCATAAATATCTACAGGGTGGAAGAGGCTGCGCTTCTTTAATTGAAACTGCATATAGGGTAAAAAATTTCAAACTCGAAGCTAAAGAAATTAATCAAGATGCCTCAACAGTTTGGACGTAGGATTTTTTTTTCATTTCACGATTTTTCTCCATACCTGTATTTCGTGTGACGCACACATACACATACTACTACAAAAATACTACTAAGCGTTGCCAAACTTCTACTTTTCATTCGTCAAAACCAAACCGAACGAGAAAGAACGATATCTCGCGTTCTTTGTCACGCAATTACCTATTTATTATAAATCTAAATAACGTTCAAACCTCTTATTAAAATTGTTTAACAAAATCCTACTTTAAGTCAATTTATTATATCACCTTTATTATGAAATTATTTAGAAATACTGCATGGTTATTGAACCACCCACAAAGTAATATTCAAAATTTTTAACACAAAATGATATTGAACTACGATAGATAGATACTTACATTTAACATTAGTTTTACATCGTCGTTGTCGCGTTCTCCTTTTACTATCACTAATATTTACATCATAAGTAATATTAAAAACTCAACATTTGTTTGAAACGTCTTAAAAAAAATGTATGTTTTGATAGTACACTCAAATACTGACACAATAGTTTCACATTTGAGAAAAATACTCAGTAATCACATCATCACGATCACGAAACATTCATCACGATTTTAGAAATCCGATTAATGATAAAATTAATATTAAACAACATCCAAATAATTTAAAACACTTAATAATTATTCAACGTATAAAATCGAACAAAATAATGTAAATAC
>HE671606.1:0-60436 GCA_000313835.2 Heliconius melpomene melpomene | reverse complement strand
GATAGAAAATCGTATAAAAATTAAATATTAAACGAGTTTTATAATGTTACACGAGGACCTGCGAAAACTCAATACGAAATAAATTAATATTTAGTAATTATTTGTAAATAGTATTGATAATTTATTAATTATTTTAATATCAAATCATGCGTAAAAAGTATAATCTACATTTATTATTAATTATAGTGTTATATTGCACAATCAATCAATATTAAAAATGAATTTTGTTATCTGTACAAAGACACCCCGCTCACGCCGCACCGATTACCGGGGATTCCCATAGAATCGGTGCGGCGCGTACATTCTGCGCAATAGTAGTTGGGTCGGACTATAGCTGAATGCTATTTACTAAACCATATAAATACAACGGGTTATGGGCCCAGACCACGTCGTAACAATAATAAAGAAGTTTGCATCAATCGTAGAAAATTAGAAATACTGGCGAGATTAAAACAGCGTTACTTCACGCGACGCTTCGGCGTTGGTATTGAAATTTGGAGGTTAAGTTGCCGGGAAGGAATAAAAAAGAAAAACAAGCAAAATAAACAATCACAATGGAAAGGAAACAGCACAGTAATAAAACTGGAAGGAGTAAAAAATTGGAATGCTTGGAAGTTCCAAACCATAATACTACTACGGGGGGAAATTGTGTCATCATCATCTGCATTTATTGTAAAAAGAAATCCTACAATTAAAAGAAATATTAAATGTTTCAAGTGTAATAATATGGGTCATTATCGAGCTGAATGTAATGTGGACAGAAAATGTAATATTTATTGTTAAAAAAAGTGAAAAAAAATGCTATTATTGTAATAATTTTGTAAACATGTTAAAAATGAGTGTTAGTTTAAAACGGGAACATAAAAAATGTGTTTGTAGTGCAACAAAAGTAAAATTAAAAACCTAATAGAAATAATTCAATAAAAGTGTGTGTAAAGTGTATTCCTAAGTGTTGGTTGCGTTAATTTAACATCAGCTCGCCGCCGTTGCCTACATACCTACGCTAGTTGCTGCGACTCGATTTCTTGAATGAAGCGTGTGCGACGTTGCCGCGCCGACAGGTAGGTGTGTGAGTGATAATGTAACACTTTACAAATGGCGTTTTTTTTTAAAACGATTATTTTATTATTTATTTTGTTTGAAAAAATAACTTTTTCATTTTTGGGAATTATTTTTTTTCTGAATTATATTAGGCTTTTATAGAGTAGTTAAAACTGTGGTTTCATTTAAAGTGGTGCCGTCAATTCCACCCTGTATATCTATATCTTTGCTATCGTAAATACAGGAGTATTTTGACTTAATTTTTTTTATGAGGAAACCCTTGGTTAAATATTATGTTTCATAGTTTGTTACCATATTATAAAATAGGAGCTTTACCCTTTTTTCCGCACAGTAGGCTAGGTGTTGAGACACTCCGTAGTATGAACGTAGTTGTACTGTGGCATAACTCAACGCCGCACTAGTCTACCAGAGCGGGAAGATGAAAATAATTAAAATATATATAGGAATATGGGGACGGAGCGTCATAACCATAAGTTCCTAGGTTCCCTATGCCTACGCTAGTGCGGGATACAACTTGAAGTAAAAAAAATTGAGTTTATTAATTCCATTGTAGATATTAATTAAGATGAGGCGTGAAAATCTAAGCTTTAAAATTGTTTACTGTGTTTAATGTCTTAAGATTTCATTATTAGATTGCTAAAGAACTGAATGAGATTATATGTTTTCTATTGAATTAAATGTTCCCTTGTAGGTGCGGACAGCAATGTGATCCTATAAGGGTTCTGTTGTTTTGATGTACGGAACCCTAAAACAGACCTATCTTACAACAGAACAACAATACATTATAGTTATTTACGACTATTTTTCAAGGGCACTTTCATTTGTATCGCACAAAGTAGGGCGCGCTCACTCCCACGCACCTGAGACGCGAGAATTGGACATTAGCACGTTTTTATCTCCTAATGTTACCAATCATGTTCATGTAAGGTTGGTATAGGTGTATGTCTTCGCTTGTTTCGCTTCGCTTTTTAACATGATTTTATTAGGTTACTCAACATAGGATATGGGGAATGAGGTGTTTTGACACTATATTTCCTTTGCCTTTCTCTGATTGCTAAAAAAACGTGTCATATTTTTAAACGAGTACTAGGTATAGGTATTTATTACATTTTGCGTGATTAGTGTAAATTAGAGAGCAACATTTTTAAAGAATATTTAAAAGCAAATTTTCAGCCTAAAAACCTAGAGAGAGAGTAGAGACCTTTTGCGTACAAATTTTCAATAGTAATAACTTTTAAGCCAAGGAAATAATTTTAATTTCTTTTTACACCTGATAACAAATAATTTAAACTTTTAATAAAAAACATATTTATTTTTAATTTCAAAACTATTTAAATATTTGTCCTCTATCGAAAATTATATGACCGAAGCACTTAAAGAATCATCAAACGTAAAAGGCTTAAGCCTCTTAAGTTTACAGGTGAAAAGATTTAGTAAGAGACGAGGTCAGCCAGAGCTTAGCGGCGATACAAAGTAACGATTTACACCTAACTCTTGCATATTTTATTTTATTATGTATTTATTTATAAAAAATATCAAAAACATTTAACGAAAAATGGATAATTAAGTTTTTCTGAAAATAATTTGCTTGTTTTTAATCTTAAGAGAATTAAATTCTTAGTCTAATTTCCCGCATAAATATTAGATTCTATTTTCACTAATATGTTTTTTCAACATAGTGCAGTGTTAAGATCCGCCACCCACCACGGAATGTCTATCAAGAAAAGAGCGATACATTACTAAGATCACTTTAAAAGTCACAATTTAAGATCACGAAATTTGATTTGGCTATAAGTATTTTTAGCTTACGTACATTTAAGTAAGTCGAAATTGACATTAAATAACAATAAAAACGCAACCCACACCCACTTTCTCTCACATTTGCATTAGGACCAGCTAAACTCATGAGTTGTTATTGTGAATGAATTGATCAATTGAATGATATTGAAGCGTAGTTGTCACATATATTTTGTTAAATATCTGAATGTTAGCTTTTAAGATTTGCTTGAAAATATTTCTTAGTACAAATGAGACTTCGTGGTGCTTTGGGGACTATAGACACGATGGTTGTGGGCTCAATCTGACACAATGTGCGGCGTTGAGTTCCGCCGTAATATCTCACATATTAGTCGGAATGTATTTACGAAGTCTCTTAATACTAAGATTCCTCTGTCTACTCTCATACTGTCAGTCGAGTTTTAGTAAAGAGATTTCGCAGTACGTAGCATTTCTCACGCGGTCCCTTGCCAATTTTCTCATTGAACCAATCAGGGCGAGCTACCCCATGCGGGCGAACTCTATTGACGATGACAGTTTAATAGACTCCTGGAAGATTGGTTTTCAAGATAAATAACAGCTATTGTAGATCCAGAACTAATCTTATTAATGAAGTAAACGTTAGAATTGACTTTTTTAACAGTTCCTTCGATATATTAGAAACATTTAAAAGAACCGAACAAGAAGCCTAAATTGCATGAAGTTCAGACAGCTCTCTTCTATTATTCAAAATAGAAAAGGAATACTCATCTCAAAGTAATAATCCATTTTATAACATTTCTACATGGCTTAAAGAAGCCATAAGAATCCATAAACATGACTGGTCAAGATTGAACGAAAAAGGGTGAAAATGGAAATATGAGGCGTCTTGGTAGGGCTTCCTGGATAACTATGAAATTTTTATATTATTTTTGAGCTTTACGTTGTATGTTGCATATAGGGTGAGAGAACCAAATGTTAATACACTCCGTTCCCCACACTCCGTTCAATTTTCGAGACTCTTGACTCAACTTCCTTTAGGATATCCAGGAATCTCTTCTATAATCGGTATACAAGAGATAATTACAACAATATATTAAAAATTAGAAAACAATGCGAAGACGTCAATTCAATGACGTGTCAGCCGTCAGAGTTCATAACTCCGAACAATTAGTGATTAGTAGGACCAATTGTGACAGCGAATAGCGACCTTAATAGGAACGAATGTCGACCTAAATCAAGGAACACGTTATTAGTTTGGCATGTGGAGGCAAGAATAAGAAAGAAAAGAGAAGTTGAGAAACCATGGTAGTGGGTTCAATTATGATCATTATTTTTATTTCCCTGCTTGAGTGAAATAAAGTGAAGTTGTCATGCAATGTTTCGAACTTAGATGGAAAACGGAGAGTGGAGTGCATTGACACTAGATTTGCATATAATTAAATTACGCCACTCAACATGAAATGCCTCCAGATTTCAGCGGAAAGTGGAGAACGGAGTGTCTTAACACGAGGTTCTCTCTGCGTACTCTGCTTTGTACGGGAGAAATAACTATGACAAACAAGCGTATAGTGTTAATATTATCTAATTTTGAATATAAAGTATAATATATATGCAAAATTAACATAGTGACAAATTAAGAAAATATTTTTTTCTCTTCTTATTACAGTTTTACCTCTTTATCATTATACTGTTAAAAGAGGAGGTATTCATATAAGAACAAATATTTACTAGTAATTACATGAATGACACGATTTTCTAATAAAGCGATTGTACAAGATATACATACACACGAGTACACTGTTTGCTAGAGATAGGTGCGCTACAAGTGTCGCAACGCTACAATAAAATGTTATATGGTTTTCTTAAAAAGGTAGTAGTAGAGTTTGTTTCCTAACGCGATGGCCGTGGGTTCGATTCGCACGTAAGGAATTTTTTTACTAATTCTTTCGAGTTTTTTTTTTGGATGATTCTTGTTTCGCTCTAAGCATATATAATGAGCTCGCTATGTCCTTAACATTTATTTCTCTGTCATTTGCAGGATCAGTTTGTAACTAAGAAAGTATATATTACTAATCTTTTTTCGGAGTTTTTTTTTGGAATAATGACATATTGCCGTAGCACAGTTGGAACACGTTTAGTTCAGGTTATGGCTTCAAATTACATTTAGAGAGGGGGTTATATTTAGAATAAAGTCGTTTCGAATTGGCTTGACAAAGTGTGAGACCTGCCACCTATGTTGCTCTGTAAATTTTAGATCAAATATGTCTTAAAATATATATTCTTGATATTTTTTATATTAAAATTGCGTTAGAGATAGATGGTGCTACATAATTTTCTTTTAAATAAAAAGACAAGCTTTTTAAAACTTAAGTTCTAAAATAATTAATTTCCTTGGTGAAACATGAACTCATAGCCCTCGTATTTACAATCACACGCTGTACAACTGCACCACGACGCGACGGTCTCCTTGGCATTTTTTAAATAACTCCAAAGTCATACGTATGTATGAGATTTAATTAAGAAATCAACCTATATTAAATAGTAAATATTAAACAACACACTACATGTACCACCACCACAACCAATTGTACAAATAGTTTGTTATTCTAAAGTACTGTGTGTTTATATATGGAATTCTTGCCACATTTTCAGGTATAACTTCTTCTATTACAATTTATGGAGAAATACTTTCTTTCTTTCTCTCTTTTGGTTTTTTTTGACTTCACGCTGTTTCCTGCGAATACGAATAGTAGTGTAGATAAGGTAACGCTCCGTTCCTGAATTTCCGCCAAAGTTATATGAGAAATACATATTAATATGCATTAAATAAATTTCTTGGTGGGACAGCTCACAGCGTATGACTGCCAACGCCACGGTTGCAGGTTGCAGCTTGATATATTAATTTATCTTCATTTCCCCGCTCTGATAGACACAGCGCGGCGTTGAGATCCGCCAATCAATACGCAATTTACATACAATGGACAAGAAGCGAAGATGTTTTAATACCAGGTTACCTTTGTCTTTCCTAAACAACAAAACAAGTGTGAAACTATTTACTTTATGAAATTAAGGAAAACAATCAAAATAAGAGCATTTCATCAACTTTTTATCGAAGCTGCAATCATCAAATACACTTAGTACTCCATTACTATGCCTGATGATGTTAAGAGTATACAGTGCAAACAATATTACAATTCTAAATAGATATGAGGCAAACAGTGTCGTAATAACAACAAAAATAAAACGCGAGCCAGGTGGCGCTTGCGAGTCGAGTCGAGTCGTGACTCGTGAGTCAGTCGCTGACTCAACTATGGACTCGAGGATGGAGACAAGGGAATCTATTAAATTAAGATAGATTTTGTGTATGACGTTTTGTATTTGTCATCAAAAATCTTAGAAATAAGTCGTCGCCTGTATCTTTGTCTATATGAGTGGGTTTTAACTTTAAAGACGTAAAATAAAAAAATAGTTTTTATTTATTCCAGTAGGAATTTCGAGAAATTATCTCTTAGTGCTCCCCTATATTCCGTAATCTATCTACATACTAAATTTCAAGTTTTTAAATGAAGTAGTTACAACGATATTAGTCCCGAAATGACTGTGACAGTTGCGGGTTTGATTCCCACTCGGAGAAATAAATTATAATACAACGAGATAAAGCGCAGCGTTCAATGCCGCCACTCAACACGCAGTGTCTCGAAAATTAGGTGGAAAATGGGTAACCTAATAGCCTTAATATTAGGTCCCTCCCTCCTATGCAGGATACAGGTGAAGGATTAAAAAGAAGTAAGTTTTGCAAGTATAAGCTGCATACATTTATACATATATACACGTGGTATGTCTGTACGTACCGTCTAAGGTGAAACGCTCGAAATAGTCCCCTCTTCCGCCGCCTAAAATATCTCCGTCGCTACAAACCCTCGAGACGAGACTGTCAAAAGTGGGAATATGTCATTTATTTATTATTTTTAGTGTGTAGAATAGTAAAACTGTTTTTTATATTAGTTTTTAAGTATTCATAATATATTTTTTTACATTATAAGTCCTAATTTTAAATCTTTGAGTGGTATTTTATATTTTTAAATTTTAAAATTAATTACTATAACATATAAGAGATTAATTTATAAAATCTGTTAACTGAATTATAATGTAAGTTGCGATTAGGTATGCATATGATTTTCATAAATAAATAAATCTTTGTTAACGTGTACCCACTATTTTTTTGCGCTTTTATACAACAAAAACACAATTAAAATATTAACTCTTTGAAAGCCACTAAAGAAAATGAGAAATAAATCCGTTCTCAAATCACATTTTAATATATCCGAAATCGATTTCCACAGCTTTCGCAAGAAAATCGTCATACATGAATACGATTATCCAAATCGATATTACGACAACAAGCCACACCACTAGCTGTATAGATATATTAACTTACTGTCAATATGAGTCAGTCGTATAGAAATACGTTTGGCGAACGTATCCGGGGATTGAACTCGGGTTATTTGCGTGGCTGGCACTGCGCCAGCGCACCGTTGTTGTATGACCTTATTCATTCTATAATACGGTTAACGAGTTGTGGCCGCTCTGAAGTTAGGTTTTATGATGTTTTGCGCAATATTCATGCGCGATGAAAATAATCAAAAGTAAGAAATATCTCAAAATGGAATTGCGCGGCCATCGACAGCTTCTAAAGACAACTTCAGGTGGCCAGGACTCGTCGATCGTACTGTACTATATATACATATATTTATCATGTTCGTGAAACCGTTTGTTGTATAAGTATAGGTGGGTGTGTTAGTGATCTAGTTATTGATGTTTTTGACAGAATTTAAGAATAATAGAAAAACATACTTCTTTTCTATCCCTACATATCTATTATATACGCATCTTTCTATATGAGTTCTTTTTAAAGAAAATTGTTTCGCTTAAATATTTCAAAACTACTAAAAATATAATGTTGCTATTGCTAAAAGAAACATTTCAAGATTTTTAATTAATTCAGCTGAATGTCAGATTTTCATAGTCTCTTAGGTATATCTAGGTATATCTAGGTATATCTCTTAGGTATATCTATATTGTGAAATATAAAGGAATTTTAGATTATTATTTATAAAATTTAACTATTTACCCACATAAAATCCTAACTCTATTATCAATCAACATGTAACTAATAGCAAAAATATCTTTCCAGGATATTAGTAGGTGCACCAGAAGACGAGCCTTACCACATCAACGGCGTTAAACGCCCAGGCGCAGTCTACCGCTGTCGACCTGGACACCGCGGCGCAGTGAGCGAGGGCTCCGGGAACCCGCTGCAAATGTGCTCGCTTATGGAATTTGATAAGAATCGATGTAAGTTATAGTTGAGATTTACACATAATTAACTTTAATGCCTACTGTCTGCTGAATTCTGGAAGAAGGAAAATATAAAATAATTAATTTCCTCGAGTGGGGCAGTGAAAATAATAAATATTTCACTCTTCCAAGTGAGAATCGAATCCAGAACCCTTACGTTTACAGTCTACAATAAATTGAGCTAAAATAAATCGCTTAACTTGCCTTTGCGTTCATAATCTCGAACCACAGAAGTAGTGCACAAAACGACACACAAGATCTCCCAGATTCACAATAATAAATACGACATTGTTTGAAATGTTTTGTACAAGCGTGTGTCATATGTCATGCCACTGTTCCATGTTCTCGTGCCGCGTGAGCCGCGTGACCGTCTTCAGACGTGATTTATGGACATCTTTATTTCTTTACTACTTCTGCTATAGCTTTAGATACTACTAGAGGCTACTCGAGGCCAACGTGGATTCGTTGAAAAAAGTAATTCAATTATTATTCTAATCCTATCGGGTGAAAAGAATAGATCAAGAACGGCGTTCCGTTTAGTCTCTTAACAGGCAATTTTTTTATATTTGGCCGGAAAGCGGAGAAAAGAGTGTTTTAACACTAAGTTCACTCTGCTATCCAGCTTCATTAGAGATTTTTTTATTGTAATATTATTCCTAGTTATACCATATTTGTAGTTTTACTTAAACAGACGGTTACACTTTATAATATGTCAGGATTTAAAGGAAAGCGAAGCCTTAGAAGGGTTTAGTAAATCTCGATTAGGTCTTGCTTAATAAATGATGCGTCAGATTTGGCTTGAAAATGAATATCTGTCCAGATTTTACTGTGGTAAAGGAGTCTGGTGCAATATTACAAGTATAAAGAATATTAAAAATGAAAATAATTTAACATTTGAAGTAAAAATAGTTTAAATATTTAAACCCACTGCCCGATGATAATTAGGCACTTTTAACATTTTTTTAGACCAAAATCATCGTTGTGTTCCAAATATTTAAAAATAAATATGAAAAAGTAATGTTAACCTATTTCTACTGCAAAAATAACATGCGCTATAAAACCACCATAAAATAAAAGTGCCTAAGTGTTTTATAGTTAATTGTGTAACATTCGTCGTCTACTAACAATGCTGATGGGTTTGTACCCATTATATCTTAAATCTATAGTTTTAAGATTCCAACCGCGAACAAATGTTAGAACACTTGTATACTCGTATGTTGCAATGAAATGAATGTGACCAGATTGTTACGAGTCGAGCTTTGCGAATGAAAGAATGACTTTTGTTGTTGGGTTCCATAGAAGAAATTTGTATGTTTTATTTTTAAGAGAATTAGAGACAAATTACTTCTTTGTCGATTCGTCGAAAATGATACTTATGGAGATATTATTTTTATATTTTTAAAATATATTTCCATACTGATATGACATTAAAATTAAAGCTTTTTTATTTCAATTTAATAATTTAACAAAACTGGTAATCATAGCGCAGTCATTTTCTTGCTTTGATAGATAGTACATAATGTCTGGAGAGTGATGGGTTGGGCGGAGTGTGGGAAACGGAGCATCTTGATATTAGTTTCATTTTGCCTGCCCTTTTTAATACGGGAAACAGCGAATCTAAAAGAAATAAAATAAATAATTAAGAAAAACTTCTATTAATAATTAAAACTTTTCAATTCTCTAGTTAGCCGCCTTACAAAAGCCTATGTGAATTAAATTCATTAGAAATACTGGCAGTATTAAACAAAAATAATGAACACCTAAATATTCCAAATATTTGCTTTCTCTGAACTCTGGCCTGTTAATTCGTTAGTATATAATTACCATGTATTGGGTATTGGGTGTTGGGTGTTGTAGCGTGGGCGGCGGCGTGGGCGGCGCGCGGGCGGGCGGTGCGAAACCCGAGCTTTAGCTACCGATTATGCAATTAGCTTTGTGAATTTAAACTTATTTAAATGTTATTTGCTGTTTACATTCCTTTTTACTTTACCTAGTGTTGTGACACTTCGTTCTCATTAAGATACTTTCGTTCATCACTTTTAGCGGAATTCTCTGAGAAGGGATTTTGAATAATTTTAGTCTAGTCGGCTAGTCATAAACAAAGTACGAGTATATAGTTAAGATCGACATAAATGTATGATTTAGTAAACTAGAGCGGACTTGGCAGGATTTAAATATATTTTAAAATATTTCAAAATAGGCCAATAATTTAATTTGTTATCAGTAAAGTGCGTTACTGTAGAAAGTCGGCGGCGATTGTTTACTGAAGTCGACGTTGATTACCACAATGGTAGCTTGTGAAATACCACCGCCATTGATAAGATACGGCTTAGTGATGTGCGTGATGTGGTATACAGATTATAATTATATTATATTTTATATTTTTTGAAAATTTGGAAACCAGACGCTTATAAGAGTTACCCTGGCTATATTACAAAGCAAGAGAGAGAATAAAATAATAATAAAATTAAAAAAATAACAAAATGTAGTCTTGGCTATACAATTTGCATATAGTACTTTCTTTTTCCTGGATTTCAGCTTGCAAAGTTATTTATATAATATGTATTAATTATGAAAACAATTTCATATCTTAATAAAATTTTATAAAAATTATTAAGAGTGTCACATCACTATGTATTTGCGTGCACTATCAGTGTTATCAGTATCGAGTGGTTATCTAGTGCGGTTATACAATAAAGCTGCCGAGATGAAATGCACTAAGGAACTTTGAACTTAGGCTACTTATAGATGCATATTTTTTATCGCTTATCATTTGTGTAGTTCTTTAGGTATAGTTTTATTGACACCGCCTTTGTAATCTCACATTTAATTGGATCAACGTTTATTTCTATATATAAAAAAAAATCTGAAAACGAAGAGATGTGTCACTACTAATTGCGACTCGCGATATTATATTTATTGTATTTTTATTTCTTATTGAGTTCCTTCATTATACGCAATATTGTAAAAATTAGAAAAATGAGAAACTGAGTGTATTAACACTAATTACTCTCTGTTTAAGTTTGAAATTGATTCTTTTTATTTTTTATTCTAAAAAAATATACCCCGTTTTTAAAAATGAGGCAGTTTCATAAGAACTAAACATTTAATCTTAAAAATTATTTATACGGCAGTGACATGCTTTATCAATTATATATACTCGTAGGTACTTGTCCCCACCGACGCAACACCGAAACTGGTGCAACTCAACTATAGCTAGTACTCGTATACTGTAGTTATTAAAATCAATTACGTGGGATCGATATTTGTGTTGTGGGTTGTATGTGGGTTTTCAATTCACATATTACATTTTATAATATATACAAAAAATTATAAATAAAAAATTGGATCATTTTCCATTCATTGGAGATTCAGGAAAAAAACTTGATAATGGAGTCCACTAATATGAGTTTAGAATTTCATTTTACTCAAAGTTATATGTTGTTTGTTGTATACTTAAACTTAACCTTAATATATAAACATTTTTTCCCTTTAATCTAAGTTTATTTTATCCATATTTTATGTGATTTTGCCTCACAAAATAATAGGTTGTTCTTAGAGGTCGTCGCGGCCCAGATGCGCAAGTGTGTTACTGTTAACGTGACAGTTATGGATTCGATATATATTTGATATTTTAATTTCCTCACCCTGGTACCGAGCTAAAGCCTGGCGTTGAGTTCCGCTACTCAAACAAAAAATAGTGTTATATTTGACTCCAGTTACCAGCACAAATCGTATGAAATACTCCATCACAACTTAAGTGCAATTGTGCGAGCACTCCGTACGAAGATCCCAAGCCATTAATTTAAGCTTATTATCACTTGTCTCGCCACTTGTCGAAATAATGAAACATTGGACATGCCTTTTAGGAGACACTAGGTGTCACCTGCGGTTCTTCCACGTGATCAAATGGATATAACTGAGATATTTTTGTAGGCAGAGGGATCCTGGGAACTTAGTGTGAAGACACTTCCATTCCCTACTTTCTATCGCATTTTGGTAGCATTACGTGTTGAGAGGCGCAACTCAACGCCGCACTATATCCCGTTACTATAATGAAGAAATGACAATATTAAATATTTTATTTTCTTGAGAGGGAATCGAATCCACAATCTGTCGCGCGTGTAGTCGCATGCTTGTGATTTCGCGCCAAGATTGGTGGTCCTGTGTATTATAACTGAGAATTGTGTATGATATATTGCACATTTTAGTAGCAGCAGCTACAGGGGTAATCGAATATATGTAGCTTATATCCTTATTCAATGGACTATCCAATACAAATAATTTATCACTCGAATTCGAACTTGTAGTTGCTGAGATTAGCGCGATGGACCAAACAATCAAACTCTCCAGCATTATAATATTAGTATAGATTTGCATTTTTTGTCTGCATTTCTCAACATTTCTCAATCTGAGGATCACATCGAGTTCCACCTTATAAAATGAATAAAAAATAATTGAAACTATAATGCGAAATTAACTATGGCGCTTTAACCTAGATATTCCCGAATGAGAGTTTAGAGTCTAAACCCACTATCTATATATAAATATTAAAAGAAAATATTAGCTAACATGGTTACCAAATAGCACTCCTGCGCATCTTACTACGTGACATTGGGTCTCTTGTAACTGCGCGTGGGTTACACTCTTAGGTGTAGCTAGTGCCGTACATCCGGTGTGAATTTTCTTAGCGCAAAAATAACTTTGAAATTGATTGAGATGAATAGTGTTTAGTCTTTTTACTAAGAACTTGAAGATTTTTTGGTTATCCGCTTAGGGTATTAGTGTATTTTATTTACTGCGTGAAATACGGAAACAAGCCTGCGAGGAATACTATCCTACCGACATATAATAAAATTGGTACGGAACGTGGCGTTTCATCAATTTCTGTTAGCTTAGCCTTCGAAGATATAATATTGTTATAATGTAAACTATTATTTTATCACTCTAATATTAATATAAGGAAATAAATAAATAAATTTCTTTACTCTGGTAGACACAGCGCAGCGTAGAGTTACGCTACACAAATTGTAAAGAATAAAAAAAATCTTACAAAGAAAATATTTAAATGTAATGAAATAAGATTCAATATATAATATTTAAATTATTTATAATTAATAAACATTATTTCGATATGTGTACGAGATCTTGTATAATAAACACTTTTTATAACCGCAAGTGGATTGCAATTCAGGTCGTTTAAAAATAACAATTTTTCGAAAGATATTGCCGGCCTTGACATTATTTCGTTAATATTATGCTAAAATATATACAAAGATTTATATTTTATAATTTATATAGAGGCCGTATTGACTATAACCGTTATGACTGTAGATTCGATTCCCATTAGTGGAAATAAATTGCTTGCGAGGGAGAAACGGGTGAACAACGTTCCCTTTGCCTACCCTTCTGTATGTGGGTACACCAATATAATTAAGTTTATGGTCATTTCGGAAATGTTATTGTTAAAGGTTTTTAGGTTCCCTTTACGTACAGGATACAGCTAAAAAATAATAATTTAAATATAATTTTAATTCTAGTTGTCGCGCCGTAGGTATATGTTGTAATACCTCGAGATTATATTTAAAAATGACAGCTAGCTAACCGGTATTGTAGATGACCAAATTTAGCTTTTCGTCGTTGATGTCATGTTTGCTTAGCTTAGGTAATCTGGAGGTTTGCAACTTTACAACAACGGATAATGTTTCAGGGTCAATGAAATAAGGACGAAATATTTTTATTTATAGATTTAAACTGATTTGCTAGAGATCTATTGATGATGTTCATAGGTTCTACGGCACTTATAGGGTTCTTATATGGCAGGGTTACCATAGGAAACCTAGCTACCTAACAAGACACTTCCCCAAAATCCACCAAATTCTCTAGGTATTGAGTGACTAACGCTCCGTTACCAGAGCAAGAAAATGAAAATATTAAATGTTTTATTTATTATTTATTACCCTGAATTCGAATTAAACCTACTGCCGTTGGGTTTACAGTTTGACGTTTGTGCCTTTGCGCCACAACTGGCTTCAATTCTCAATATAAATCTTAAACCTTCCCAGTACTAATTCCAATTACAACGCAAGTGACGTCATAATCCACTACTAACTTAAATTATACTTATAGCTATTTAAAAATGAAGAGATAATTTAATATGCGCAAACACAATCCATCTTGTGTGTACACGTCTGGTCGAACGTTACGAAGTGGCCCTGATTGGGGCCGCGTTCAGACCGACTTGAAAGCACCAACATTAACGCATCGCGCGTTGATAAAACATAAATCAATGGGTTGCCGCGACTGTGTGTAGGGTGGACTTGTGTGCGTTTGGTTTTTTTTAAAGTGAAAATATTTTTAAAGTATTCATAATTGATTATGATAATATAGAAAATGATCTTTGGGTAACGAATATAATGTTTTAAAGAATAATTATTTTATTTGAAGGAAAACTTGTGAAGTATACGACTTGACTTGGATTTTTTTATAAGAATATAGTTCTAAGGTGTGTATCAGTTCCTTTTTTATTTTGAAATTCAATGTGAGTAAATAGTTAGGCAATTTTTGGAATCTGATAATTTTTAGAAGTAAGTATTTCAATCTACATCTAGGTAATATTTTAAATTATTATCATAAAGCTGGAAAGTTTGTTAGGTAGAACGCGCTAATCTCGGGAACTTTAATTCTTTTTCTTGAATAGAATAAAATATTTTTATGCTTGGACAGTCCATTTTTTGAAAACGGTTCATATTACATAACATTAATCATAAATATTTAGTGTAATTCGATTGAAATTCCACGTCCTAAAACCGCCACCATGGCGTCAATTGATTTATTATGTATTCAATTATATTAATAAAGTTTATTCTAATACATTGATAATATGTGCAAGTAGGTCAAACAAACATAACGCAGCTTTAACGCCGCCTGCATTCATTTATAATAAATCAATTATTTGCATTGAATGCCTATAGGTTGACCTTTTAATGGAAAACCGTCTCGCCCTTATCTTGTGAGCTAATAATAATATACGTAATATGAATATTAATATACTTAAAGTATGGAAAACAGGAAATAATTGTAATATACTGTTATTATGTCTTATTGAACGGCGAATTGAATCGTCGCACTTTGCATATAAACATTGGACATAAATGAGATAGAGGGAGTCTAGTGTGAAGACACTCTGTTCCCCTGTTTTCTCCCTACTTTCGAGAGATTGCATGCTGAGTGGCGGAATTCAACGAAGAAATATAAATAATTAATACCTTCAAGTAGGATTGAACTCACAACCGTCACGTTTACAATCAGTCAACTTATGAAGAAAAAATTAAATTAAAAATATCTAAATAAAAACCCTTATGGCTCTGCTGAGACTTGACTTAACAGACACTTAGTAGGTGTGTATACAGTATATATACAGTAATAGAAGATTTCCCTAAATTCCCAGAGGAACAGGATAAAAAGGGGGTATTGCATTTTATAATTCACGATAACGAAGTAAGGGCCACTACTTTAAAATATTTTTCATAAAATTAAAATACAATTTGTCTGTTATCCCAACAATATGGCCACTCTACTGTAGTATACTGCACATAGCGCAGGAGTATTAGGGACGACTTTGATGCTTCTCGAGAAGCGTCATTTATTTCATTTCGATGCAAGGGCACAGGTCAACGACCTTCGCAACAAGTGCCCGACCCAGACTTACTTAGTACTTAGTCCTTTATTCGCTTTTTTTGTAAAGTGCTACAAGTGGTCTAAAAAGAATATAATTATATTAATAAAAAATGCATTTGAGCTCGTCTCGAATGCTTACCTATGAAATAAGGACATAGAAATTAAAAATAAGGTAAAATTACGACATTCCTTTCAAATTAATTATAAAAAAAGCAACTTTACGCGAGTGGCGCGAGTATTTGGTAGAGAAAAGAATATCATAAAACTCTCCCTAGCCCATACAGACGGGATGCATCGAAACCTAAAAAAACATGTATGTACGTAAGTATATACACATATAAGAAGTCAATATTCCTTATATTATCTGAAATTCTAAAATAAACCTACATTGTTTTCCAAGATTCAACAAATACGGCCGAGCCAAGGTCCTGCTATCAAAAATGACTATATTTGTAGCCTATGGTTAAATATCTACATATATGGCCATAAATATATATAATTGTTGTGGTTGAGGATATTAAATTGAGGGCAGTCGTGGCGCGGGGGGTCAAACTGTGACTGTTAGCGTGACAGGTAGTGGGTTCAATTTCCACTTGAGGAAATGAAATATTGTGAGGATCAGACATGTCTTAATGGGAAACGGAAGTGTCTTAACACAGGTTCCCTTTGCCTACCTTGCTATACGCGAAAAGCTACCTACATTCACATTACATTATATCTATTTATGTAAAAGTCTGTTAAATTTTTAAATGTAAAATTCATGAATGCTGAAACATTAAACACTGGCTTATAATATGTTTTATATGATCCTACATATGCAAGAAGCGCGGGTTCGACTCCAGCTACGCTCAAAATTTTTATACATTATCAATTTTTTTTTATCTTAGTGTCGAATAATATTTTAAACGTTTTTTTAAATATATGTATTTACTTATTTTATATAATTATCATACAAATCATACAAAACGGTCGCTTTGCGGCGGAAGTTGTTCGATAACCATAACTTGTCAATCATACTTAAAGATAAATGACTTTATACTACTTGTTGACGTCATCACGTCGCCGAGACGGCTTGGATTTCACTAAACGTGATAGTTGTCGATTCAAATCATATTTCTTATTGTTTTCATTTTCATTTTTATATCCATGCATGTGTAAGTATATATAAATATAGACTCGAAACAAGACATAATATACGTAATTCTATTATTATTTATAATTTGGCTTTAGTGAACAGATTTTTTTTTTAATTATAAAAGAAAAAAAATAAGAAAAAAACGATTTAAAATATTTATTAAATTTTCCTTTTTTTAAATCTAATTTATAATTCATATAGAAAGAAAGGATTTCATGTGAGATTATATAAGTATTTTACGTTTTACAACAACAACTTGTACGTAACGTACAACTTGTCTAATACAATGTCAATAACATTACACACATTTGTTAGAAATCCCGGCGTTTATTTACGTCACAGACGTGACGCTTAATTGAGTGACTTATCGCTGCGGTTAGAGTCTGGTTTGAGTTTGTTTTTATTGGGCTTGCGTGACGTTGTTTATATTGTTTTACTGTTATTTTACTTGTGTATACTTAAAACAGGTAAATAAATATAAATGTATGTTTTTTTATTTTAGAAATTTTCATTTTTTATTTAAAAAATATATTGTCGAGGCAAAGAAGATGTTCATTTCTCCACACTGGATTCTCCACACAGCAATATCTCGAATTCGGGCTTTTACAGTGTCTTGGTCTCTAAATATAAGTTCTCTTTGTCTATTATCCTAAATGTGAAACACATAGCAGTGTAGGCAGAGGAATTAGAGAGAATTTAATGAGGAGACACACCGTTCTCATTAAGACAGTTCCGTTCTTGAGGCATGGCGTATTTAGTGGAGGAACGGTACCCCGTACTCGATACTATGAACAGCAATATGAATGGGAATCGAACGCAGAACCGTCGCGTTACAGCCGCATTCCCCTGCTCTTCCACCGCGTCCATCTCAAACACACGTGCTTGTAAAGCTAAAAAAGTTATTAAGCATGACAACTAACACTGACCATTTGCCCATCACTCTCTAAACACACTCTTGACTCGTGCTAATAAACAAACAATAAAGCTAATAAAGCCAAGGTTGGCAAACACCGTACTTGGCTGTGCTTGGCCAAATTCTACCAAACCTGTTACGACAGTCAAGTGTCCGAAACACAGGTTTCAACAAAATTTCAACGTCTCATGATTTCTGCTAATATTTGAGGTGTAATTGAAAAAGCGGGATAACAGTACTACTTGATGTTTATATAGGGTTGTTAAATTAGTATGAGGTCCAGTGGCGTAGTGTGTGGCTGTAAACGTGATGTTTGTAGGTTTTATTCTTGATTTTGATAATATTTTCTACTTCCATCCGTTAGATTGCCTGTTGTTGTGCCAGGTGTTCTGTCCTGGCCGGTGACAGATATCAATAATAATCTAAGCTAGTATTGCTTGTTTGGTCAAACGCGCTAATCTCGGGATCTAAGAGTTCAAATTTTGAAAAAAAAACGTTTTTGTTAAATAGTCCATTCCTTGGGCTAGGCTATAGACTATATTATATAAAAGTTAATCGTTTTAATATTATCCGCCTTACCTGCGATCAATTTCAATTCAATTTCTAACATTCTTATATCCCTTAGAAAGTTTTCGGACATAGTACAACACAATATGTGCTTATATTTATTAATTGATACATACAATAATCATCGTTAGAAACTTATAAATAAATGATATAATTCCTTACAGCTAATTACCGGGTCCCCTCTATATTGTAATAAATTAGCAACAAGTGGTTCGAAGTCGGAGCCAATTCTCAATTGAGTACAGATGTACAGATTGATGTAGTATGTGGAAGTATTAGTTATACCTTTATAGTTTCATGTATGAAATGAAAGATGAAGTTGTAATTATACTTAAAAGCAAACGTGGCGTTAAGTTCCGCCACTCGTACGGTACGGAGTGTCTAGGTTCTCTCTGCATGCATGGTGGAATAAAAGATACTTCATAATTTAATTATAAAGTATTTTTTATAATTACTAAGATACTTAATATTATTTTGTTTGGTTCACGCTGTATTTTGCGTACAGGCAGAAGGAACCCTATTTTATTAAGTCATTCTATTTCATTTTTCCAATTCAATTAGACGCATGAGATATTGCGTGTTAAGTGGTCGAACCCAGCGCCGTAATTAATCTGGTGACAGAGCGAGGATATACAAATTAATTTCCTCGAATGGGAATCAAACCCACGACCGTCGTGTTCAAAGGTCAGACGCTACACTGTGCTTTCGATAAGCAATTTTATTCATACATCTTATTTCCTCTATAAATATGTCTGTCTGTCAGTCACAACAAAACTCTTGTCCTCAGAGTGAAGTCAGCGCTATCAGTTTTATTATAAACAATCGTCGCGTGAGATCGTTTTTATGCAAACTCAATAATAAAATTCGGTCATAGCCCCTTACATTGTTTTAAAGTGCTGATCTAGATGTTATAAACACTAATCGTTAGAAGTAATTAAACATGTGGGGATGAGTAAGCTGTTTTTAGGATATTGTTGCAGACAGGGTATGTATATAAATGCTGTGGTCGCAGGTTCGATTAGCACTCGGGAGAATAAAATTCTTTCATCTCCTTGGTTTGACAACAAGATAGAGCGCGCCGTTGAGTTCCGCCACTGAACATGTAATGTCTTGAAAATTGAACGCATAAGTAGAGAATGAGGTGTCTTATGTGTTAACCCCTGCTAAAGGCGGGATACAGCGTGAAGTTTTTCCAGAGCATCTCGGACGGCGTATATTTCTATCTAATATATATAAAATCGAAAGGTCACTCACTCATCACGAAATCTCAGAAACTACAAGTGCTAGGAATCTCAAATTTTGCATAGGAGTTATTTATAGGACGTAGGTGCTCGCTAAGACGTGAATTTGCAATATTCGATTTTTAAGGGGTTGTTTTTAGTGTCGAAAGTTTGTATGAAACTCCGTTACTACAAATGCTAGGAGTCTCAAATTTTGCATAGACGTCACTAGGACGTAGTCCTGGAGACAGAAATTAATAATAACATAATTCACGCGGGTGTAACCGCGGGCGGGCCGCTAGTTCTTTATATTTTATACTTATATATAAGTAATATGCGTATTAATCGAAACAACAAATTTAACTAACATCTAAATAATGTTACTATTGATTATTAGTATGTCTAATGAACTATATAAAGGGACTGCTGTGTTTTTACTTAATAACGCGTATCGGGAAGGGTTCCACCCTATATTTTATTTTTTTACAAATCTAATATTTAATATCACAATGTAGAGTTCATATTTGGCTTTATTAGATACATGGGCTTTGATGAATTTACTTCAATGCCTTCACATGTCAATGATCTGCACCTATATTCGTATGCGAGGGTAATATTTTTGGACCCCTTATAAGAAAATTGATGAAAGTTAAATATGAAACAATGAACATTTTAAAAGTTTTAATGAAAAAGTAATGTATAGGTATAGTTATTACTTACAGAATATACTTTTATTAAATTAGTGAATCAATCACTTTATTATTATAATTCATTAGAAACGTATATTACATTAGCTTCGCTTCTTAACGTTGAATATATATAAATATTTACTTAAATTTTAGTTTCTTATTCTGATTTTGTGACAAACAAGTTATATTACTGTAACGTAGAATTTAAAGGTCCTCGAATGGCGGCCACGTCTCGGCAAAAGGAGCACCAACACCAGCACCAAAAGGCCGCCCTCCAACCACGACGTTAAAAAGACAGCGGGAATCCGCTGGATTCAAAGCGCGCAGGACCGGACGGAGTGGCGAGAATTAGGGGAGGCCTATGTCCAGCAGTGAATGTTGAAAGGCTGATGGATGGATGGATGGAATGTAGAGTTTCATCTAATTTCATTTAGTTGTTTTTGCGTAGAAGTGGAACAAACTCTTTCATTTTTATAATATTAAAAAAGGTACTAGTTGACACTAGACTGTAAAGACACTAGGTTCCCTCTGTTTTTATACCATAGAGCTAAAAAAATATAAAAATTCATACATAGAATACATAATAAGACATTCGTCATAACATTTTGAGTTGAAGACATGGTACATTGCCTGGTAACATGTAATTGCTAAACTTATGGGGGGATGGGGCATTTTATTTGAGTCAGTCACGGAAGTACACAAATTATAGGGAGAAAATTTTGTCTTGTTTAAAAGAACGAAAAATATTTTTAATTTTTATCATTCTACCAGTGTTACAAGTGGGGAACGGAGTATCTTAACACTAGGTTCCCTCTACTTACCCTGCTGTGTGCGGGATTCAGCGTGAAGCTGATTTTACTTATAATTATATACCGCTTATTATATTATATTATAAAATATCAACATAGGTATATAAAGTATTTGTAGGTTAAATACAATCCATCATCTTCTTTAATTAGTACCTGTCGCGCTTACGAAAGCTGAAGCTTAATGTCTTAATGTTACTATAGGAGGAGATTACCGACTTCCTTTGACACACTGCTCGTTTTTGAAGCTTTTGAATGATTTAATTATACTTTTGCATTGGCAGAGGATGATTATTTTAAAATTATATATGGGAAACAATTTATTATGCAGATATATGTTAATATATGTCTGTGCTAGCTTTACACGTGGGTTTTCTCGTATTGAAGTTCTTAAATGATTGGCAATGACCATAAAATAGAAAATGATTGTATATGGATTGAGAAATATAAAATCTAGTAGCTTTTTAAATTTCCGAATATGTTTATTTAATGCTCTGCTAAAATTTCCAAGAAACATCCATATGCCAAATTGCTCCTTTTTATGTAGTTCTGGCCTTGAGAGTTGAAGAAGCTGAAGAAGTTGTATATGTAAGAAAAGTCAAGCGGGAAACGGAAGTGTCTTAATGAAAACGTAGTGTTTAAGCACTAGGTTCCCAGGTTCACTTGGCTTACATTGCTTTCTGTGGGATACATCGTGAAGTTAAAAAAATGCCAATATAGCTATATATACTATCTCTATCTTTTGAACAATATGTCAAAAGTACAAAATAAAATATTTATATGACAGACAAATATTTTTAAAATCTTATTACATATTTTTGTAGTACCTACACGATGTAGAAACCATTAACGTTGGTTGATGTACTGTTTTAATTTCTTCATAAGATAACGGCAAGAACAATAAAGGTAAGGCTGTAATTTACTCCAATAATCCCTATAAGGTACGCATTAAGTGCTCGTGATAAAAATCAGGCCTTACATAATCGTCCACCAAATTTTTGAAGCTAAGCTATATTTATTAATAAATTATTTTGTTCCGTATAATATTGTAAATTCCGTATAGTAAAGTGCCTCTCTAAATATTTCTTAAAATAAAAATATATTCCCCTATCTTCCCCTTGAGCGGAAGGGGAATTCACAAACGTAGCGTAACACTCTATCCCAATGCAACACGACAGCCACTCATATTAATTAATTAACAATATCTTTTAAATAGAAACATTTTAATATTTTTAAGGACGTCATGGCTCCTCTGGCTGTATATGTGGTAAAGAGGCTAAGCGCGGTGTTAAGCTCCGCTATTCAACAGGCAAAAAAATCACCTAGAAAATGGGGAACGAAAATTTTAAAGAAAACACAGCATTTTAACATTAGCTTCTTAGGTTACCCCTGCCTACCCTGCTATGTGCGGGATAGAGAGTGAAAAAATAATTATAGCACCATAAATTGACTAAGGCCCCAGTTAAAGCTTTCGGGTGGCGTTGAGAGTAAAACAAACAGCGGCATCTACTGATTTAAGTGCATCGGGTTTTATGAAGAAAGCCCTCATTGTATCATTTGTCAGACCTTATTAGGATTAGCTGGTGGATAAATGTGAAATATATATTTATGATGCCTTTGTGGCTCAGTGGAGCGATGGACGAGTGTGTAGCGATGGTAGGGGGCTTGAAGAAAGGGTATATTGTTTAAAATGTTTTGTAGGTATAGCGGATCATATTACTTATTATTACTGCAATCGATTACAATCATTTTTATATGTTTAAATTTACTATATTTATGGCTAATTAATGATAATTATCATAATTTTAAGCTCTTTTTGTAATTATTTAAAGAAAAAAAAATTACGATTTCTGAAAAGCAGTACTATAAATCGGTTGTTACTGATGGAAACTAAAATTTGGGCATTGCGTGGGGTACTGATATCAAAAGCACATGCTTCTAGCCAGGTGATTATTATGATAGGGAAGTATTTAGTAATTTATAAGTCAGACACATTAGTGACTCACAAGTCATACATCACATACATAAATGAAAGTAGACCGTGACTACCTCACCGTATTTTCCTCGTGAGTCACTCAGTCCAGTAAAATAAGAATTTATAATTATGCATGAAATATTTATACTTGGAATATATTTTTTATGATTTATTTTATTATTGACAGCTAGTTTAAAGACAGATTTCTATATTATTTAAAACAAAATATTAAATTTATATATTTTTAGTTGAAGGAAACCTGGGAGAACCTAGTGTTGAAACACACCGTTTCCATTAAGGCACTTTCATTTCCCACTTTCCGCCGTATCCATTATGTGTTGAGTGGCGGAACCCAACGCTGTGCTTTGCGTCTTTACCAGAGCGAGGAAATGAAAATATGAAATATTCTCTACTACCTCAAGATATAAATGTATAAATAGAAAAAAAAAATCTTAAAAATCCATATGACACTAGGTATATATAATTATACATTTAAACGGTTTGTCTAATGTATCAAGTCGAAGCCGCTAATGACTGTCTACATTAATGACGTCATTTCACGCGTCACCACCGCTACATCCGTTTCCGTAGGGTTTTGTAATAAGTATAACAAAATTATGTTTCTATTTCTATTATATGGGAAGGTTCCTGCGAATATTGAGGGCGGTGACGATATAAAATAATATTTAAATTGTATTAATAATAAGTAATTATATTGTATTTAAATTATGTTTAATTATTTATTTAATTGAATGTAATTTTATTAAAAAAAGGAAGTGATTTTGTAAAAAAAGGAACCTAGTATTAAGAACACTTTATTCCATACCTTGCAATTTTCGAGACAGTATCTTTTGAGTGGCTGAACTGAAAATTACAGTTAAAGAAGATTTATAAAATAAATTAATATACAATAGAAATATAGGTAATGTAAGAAACTAATCTACAAGTAAACTATATTTTTTTGTTTGCTTGCTTGTTTTCCTCAATAATAATTCCATTTTTTAGTGTCTATAGATACCTCATATTTATATTTAATTTTGTTTCAGATAACAACGTGGACAGTGCGCATCGACAGATCGACCAGAAGTCTAACCAGTGGTTCGGAGCCACTCTCAGTAGCACTGGAAGAAACGGTCCTATTGTGGTAAGTCTTCATTTTACCTGTCTCTTTTTGAGAATGAAATATCTCTAGATAGAGTAATCCATTCCACTTTTTGTCAATAAAACCCCAAATGATAATAAAAGTGAAACTTTTACTATTCCCACTTTAAAAGCATTAAAAGTTGTAAAATCAATAAAATAACAAGAAACTAATAAACAAATTGATAATACTTTCAATTTGACTAGCTTTTTTTTCTTAAAAAGGGTTAAATCTCTACAGATAATTTATACTTATGAGGTCATTGTGGAGCAGTGGCACAGCATGTGACAGTAAACGTGATTATTGTGTATTCGGTTCACACTTGTAGCAGTGAATTATTTTAATTTCCTTGCTCTGAGTATCACCACTTACCACGCATTATCTCAAAAATTGAGTGAAAAATGAGGAACGGAGTGTTTTAACACCAGGTTCCCAAGTTTCCTCTGTCCACCCTGCTATATACGGGAAAAAGTAAAAACAAAAACAATTTTTTTTTCCTTTTATTCTTCTACTTATACAACATAAGTCTATGGTGTCTCGAATCTCGACCTCATAAAGCGTTATAGTGACCTATAAAGTTTACGGTCTCGGCTGCACCCTTCCTGTTCCACCCATACTGATTTGATGTGGCACTAGCCTTTACGAATAGACAAAAGGTTGGCGCGACGTCTTCAAATGACAAACACTGTTTTTGTTTATTTTCTATGGAAAGCTCACGCGATTTTTGCTTGTAATTATGAATATTTAATATTATTTTTTAATATGTCAACATATATATTTTATATTATCCATATGTATGGTTGCCGCCCTTCTTTTTTCACTTCGTTTTAAGAAAAATAAATTTTGTTTTATTGCTTTTCCATTTAAATTTCGGGAAATCCTCTCTTTGTGCCCTTTTACTCCTTAAAAAATTTACAAGATAAATTAAAGCCTTCTACGGAAATATTTTATATAGAGATGTTTTTTTTATATTTAGAGGTTTTGAGATTGCAGCGAATAAGAGATCCAAAGAGATTTTAGTGGTCTACAGATATAGAACCTGGTGGAAATTCATCTCCATTTTTATTTATCGATGAGATTTGTTTATAGTATGGTTACTATTTCTATAAAGGTTTTTAAACTTTTTGATTCATCGCGTTAAGTTAGGCACATCCCTACAGTGTAAAAAAACATCATAAAATTGATTAAAAATTATGAAAAAAAAGAAAGTTATAAAGCTTACCTTTCCAGATATTTGGTTTTATGGATATAATGGTTTTAATTAAACGCCGCAATAAAAAACTTACATAAAAATTCCGTGACATAACCTAACTTATCATCAAAACGCGAGTAGCGTCATCGCGACAACGATTAATCTTTTTTTACAAATGTAGCCTACATTTTGGCTTTTATTAAAATTCAAATATTAATCATTTATTATAATATTTTAAAGTGCATAATAAATTATTAAAATTATGCAATAAATGGGGTGTTTAAGCACAACGGTTTTAGGCCCGATTCAAACGAGAGTATGAAATATCTAATATTTTTATTTCAAATTCGGTGGAGATTAGGGAACGTTAGTGTGTTAACACTAGATTTCTTTCCTCAGTCCTGCCATTTGCTGTATACAGCGGGAAGGTAAAAACCTGACCTTTAAACTCTATATGGGCTTAGATAGCTATAGTCATAGACAAATAGGTCAGTGAGGCAGTCATGGGGTCCTCACACCATTAGTTTGGGGGTCGTCTTTACGATTTGTGGACAGATTAGCTATCTGTGTCATGGTATTGGGTTAATGGTGGGGTTTGTTTGGTATACTCTATACGTCTCTACATAGGTCACATCAACGATATATTACTTTGTTAGGCTAAGTCATAAATCTTAGGTTGTTTCTTGCCTTTATTGGATTACTTGACGGACTTGTATATGTTTGAGGTGTTTTCATCAATCTATTTTCTTATTAAAAAAGTCACGACAAACTCATAGATTTGGCTTCTCTTACTTTTATGACTTCCTATTTAAAATCAAAATGAAATCAGTATGTAATGACTAAAAACACTTAAAATTACATATCTAATACATACAAACATTTCTTAAACATCAAAATCTTCTACATAACAAACAAACGAACAAACAAACCAATAATTCAATACACGAACAAGTCAACACAGAAAGAAAAAGTCGACGCGAAACGGGCGTCGATTGCTCACAATTCAAACGAACTATCAAGTTACAATTTTTAAGTGAGTTTTTGCGGTTTGTTCGCAGAAGCGTATGTCGCCAGTTTTTGTGGACACTTAAAGGAGGCGGAATTTTTATTTCGGTATGCCGAATTAGTGCAAAAACGGGACGAAGCCTGATGCGGCAATTTGTATCGGACTTTGTTTTTGTTTTCTTTTAGAATATTATGGCGTGTATAGAATTTAAGATGGATGCCATCTTTGTAGAGGATGCTGTGAAAGTTGTATTATTATTATATTTTTAATTACTTATTTAATTTATTGATTGTATAGATTATTTTTATGTCAATAAGGCAGAGGGAATTAGTGTCACGGCACTCTGATCCTTTTCCGTCCAATTTTCGAGACATTGTATAAGTGGTAACTCAAAGTCGGGCTTTGTCTTGATACCAGAGCTAGGAAATATAAATAAATCATTTTCCCGATTGGCATTCGAACTTACTACCACTGCTTTTACAGTCAAAAAGACAATATTATAAATTTAATTATTTAATATTATTATCATTTCAATATAAATCGAATTGAAATATAAAACAGCCTCTATATTATCGTCCCTATATCGTTCAAGTTTATTGATTTATAATTGCCCTCCTGATAAGTCGAGAGAGTGTTTTTATATAGTGGTGTTTATTTATAGCACACTAGTGATCCGTATGTGTTTAATATTTATTAAATATTATTTTTTAATCATAATTATGATTTTGATATTTTTGTCTAAAGTGCGGTGTTGAGTTCCGCAAGACAATACTTATATCGAATCCAGGTGGAAAAAGAAGAAATAAGTGACTTGATAATAGTTACCTACCGACCAATCTAGAATAAGTTGGTTCCGGAACTCTACCCTACCCTACCAGCTTAACCTGAAACATGATGAAAAAAGTATCTGACTAGTAAAATGCTTAAGATATAAGTACATATATGAAAAAATATAACAAAAAGTAATATAAATATTATACCAACGAAATTGAATACGCTACTACCGATATCCGGCACGTCTAAACTTTTTTGATTTATAATTGCCCAGCTAAACTGAACCAAGATAATATAAAAAACGTATGAACAGACAGACGTTTGTATTATTTATATATATTGATTTATTTACTTGGTAGTCTCTTTAGTCCCATATGTAATTGTTACCTTTTTATTAGGTGTTCTTTTTATTGCTATGGACATTCTCACGACAGCGTGTGGCTGGAGCAAGGAATGTTTGCATTTTTAAGATTCTTGGAGCCTAAGGCTTAGTGGCAGTGAGTCATGCAGAGGTTGCCACGTCAATATATATTTTTTAAATATAACATTTACATATATGAAAACGAAAAAAATTTTTTGTCTATCTGTCTGTGTCTGCAGTAGACGTAAAAATGATAGCAAAAACAATTTTGAAATCAAAATTGTTGTATTTTTGGAGGTAAATTTAATGGTAATAAAATTTTCCACAACTTAGGATTTCATTTCAAATTATTAAATCGATTTATTTATGATCAATAAATAAAATCAACTACCACTATTTATATCAATTAATTATTACAACGCCATTTTCAATATTAATTTTAAAATACACATACAAGAAATAAAATAAATAAACTATTACAATAGTTCTAATAAGGCAGTTTTCCCATAAAAGGTGTTACACACGTCGATAATTTTCCGCTACCGACCGATCGGGCTAACATTGTATTACACTTGCAAATACGTTTCCTGCGATAAATCCTAAGATATAAGCGTCCCTCACTTTCATGCCAGATGCGTACGACATGTACTCGATTGTGTGCTAAAAAACTTTGGATATGGCTATTTTATTGAATCGTTTTATACTATGCCTTGCCTACAGCGCCGATCGCGGATTCGAGTCTCGCTCCATTCACATTTCTTAATATTTTCCTTTTTATAATACGTTAATAACATTTTAAACACTAATAAAATAAAGATTAAACCATTCATTCCTTCGCTTAAGATAAGTATGACAGTAACGGCCTAAACTTTTAATTGCGCGAATTTTCGAAGCCACCATATATACATACATACATACGAGGAGGTATATGTAGGTACCTGTAAGGTAACAAATTGCCAAGTCATTTGTCAGATGAATTCTTTACTTCTTGCCGCCGTATTTGGCGTGGTGCGGTGACGGGCATGCGGCCAGCCCGACCTCCTTTTAAGGAGAGTCCACGTATTGTTGTATAGGATGTCTCAAATATTTTCACAATTTTTTACTTTTTTTGAGACATTTTTTGGTCTTTTTGACCCTTTTTGGGTATTTAGCTGAGCTAGATAGCTAGAGATAGAGGATGTTGTATTGTAAATTAATTTTGTTTTATTAAATTTTAGAGACAGACAGAGGGTATTGAATGGCGTAACTCAACGCCGCCCTGTGTACACCTATGAAAATACTAAATATACCTATCTATTAGAATAGAACTTAACGATTAAAACACAGTTAATTCAATTTAATAAATATTGTTCAAATACATATAATTCTCAACAAAGTTACAACCAGAATCAACACATTGTAAAATTAATAACATGCCATTTAAATAGTATTATTCATGTAAGCTGAATTAGACACGCGCGCCGTGAGATTAGTGGGACAGAGTATTTGTTAGAAGTGGTATGGAACTATAGATTTTCTAATATATTATTATATTTTTGTATTGGAGAAGAAGAAGAAGAAGAAGAAGAAGAAGAAGAATTTATGTGGCCGTCGTGGCGCCGTGGTACAAGACTGCGAATTTAAATGCGACGTTTGTTGGGAACCACTCGGGAAATTGAATATTTTCAATTTCTCGTTCTAGTGACGAGGCAAAATGTGGGCAGAGGGAACCTGGGAACCTATTGTTAAACTGGCCGCACAGGACGCCGCGCTTTGCTATTTGCATTATAAGAAAAGCAGAGAAATGAAAATATTAAAAATTTCATTTCCTCGAGTGCGAATCGAACCCATAACCTGTCATTTACTATGCGACTGCATGACCCACACAAATATTTAATATAAATTATTTAACTCTTTAAAACCCATACACTCCATTGAAACACAGTATAAAAAATTCCATTACCCGCAGAGGATGAGCTCTTTGATTAGCGCCCATTATTATTTCTATTATTTAATTATATCCTTTTGAAGCTTTCGTTCCGCTTAAACGTTAATGAGACGTGATGAATAGAACAACAAAAATTTATATACTCATACGTATAGAAGGATAGTGGATACGTGACTATGATAGACGAGTTTCGTTAAATATACCTTTTGTTGACGTAACTACTGTAGTTTAGTTAGTCTGTTATTTTGTTATTTACTCATTATTTATATATTAATAGGTAAAATATTGTTATAGTAAGTTATAAATAAACTGTATTTCTTAATTAGTATTTTACAATACTGTCTAGATTCTAATTTAAGAAAGCAAATATTTATTAATAACATTATATTTGAAAAAACACGCTTTTGTACTTAAATCCATTTTTAAAGTCAGTTGTAACACAGGGCCACAAGCGTGACACTGTAAGCGTAACAGGTTGTGAGTTCGACTCCATTTGAGGACGACAAATAGTAACGAGATAAAGCGCGATAATGAGTTCCGCCACTCAACACACAATCCCTACAGAATTCGGCGTCAAATAGATAAGGGAATGGAGTACCTTAACACCAGATTCCTAGGTTTCCTCTCCCTAACCAGCTATGTGCAGGATACACCATAAAGCAAAAAGAAATACCACACTTGAAGAAACCTAATATATATTCTCTCTGCCTCTCCTTCAAATAACTTATTAAGACTAATAAATAGTAATGAAATCCAGACAATTTCTCAAACAGACAGACACATGAAAGCCCATATCATATCGCAAATCGATATAGGCACACTCGGGCGTCACACAATGCTGGTCAACTTCCTCAGTGTCAATTTATCATCGCTTCAATGCAGCTAACTAATGCGAATAATTCTCTACAACAAAAGAACAATGCGATAGGCGATCGATAAAACTTCGTTGCGCGTGCGCATCGTATGATATGTAGAGAAATTTAATTCATTAAATGTTTATTTGTCAATTGCTTTTTTTTCTGGTTTATAGCACTTTATTTATAGTACCTAGGAATCTAATGTTAAGAGACTCCGTTCTTTTTAAGACACTTCCATTCCCCACTTACCGAGGAATTCTTGAGGCATTACGTGTTGAGTGGCGGAACCGAACCCCTCGCTTCACCTCGTCAACAGAGCGAAGAAATTTTAATATGCATATATTGTATAAATATAAAAAAAAAATAATACCAATACTCTACCAGATAGCCTGAAATGGTGGCATTAGGCTATCGTATAGTCATAAATAATAACAAAGGCGTAACATAAAATTTTATTGAGTTCTGTAAACAAATAGCGTAAGAAATATTATAAATATAAGGAGATAAAGACATTTTAGTGTCATATCACTCAATTCTCATTTTTTCTTTTAAAGGAAAACATTATACATGTCAAAATACAAAATATTTTTTTGAGCTTTACACTTCATCCCGTATATACGAGGTAAGGCAAAGAGAATCTGGTATTAAAACACTCCTTTCTCCGCTTTCCGTTTGAATACACTTTTGGAATTAAATAACATTTTCATTATCAGATCCTAGTTTGGTAACAAGGGGATCACCTTGTATTCTTATTGAAATAAAAAAAACAGTTTAACATTACGAGAAAATCGATGCACACCCACGAAAAAATATAAACGTCAAACATACAACCTCCTTTTTAAAAGTCAGTTAAAAAAGCACTACTGCAATTACTCATCAAGACATTTTAAGTCCAACCGTAGGGTACTTTGTATCCCATTATAGTGTCAGAGCTGTACTTAAAAACAGGGGCACAATTTGTCACCGCTCTCTACGAGTAGCTTTCGAAATAAGCTTTGTGCTTTATATTTATTTTCAGTGGATAAGGAGCTGGGGCATTGTAAGCCCCTTTCGTTGCCTGCTGGAGACATTGCGATTGAAACCAAATTTAGTTAGAATAGAATGTTCTAGATTTAGTAAAATAGTGTATGTAAATATATAACATTTTATTTTTGCTATGCCTTAGACATTATGGTTGATTTAAATAAAAAAGTAGAAAATAGTCCTTTTGGTTCGAATTTGATGTATGGTTTCATATAGAATATGTCGGTTCAGAAAAATATTTTTATGATTCTTATTTCTTCCTTAGAAGCTTAAATACTGTTAAAGACCGAACTTTAATATTCAATTTTTCTCATAATATTTTTAATCTATTATACATTCACAATAATCAGTACATATACTATTAAACTTGAAAGAAACAGATCTAGGATATAAAACCAGTATTATAATATGAAAGATAATCAATATTTCACGCAAGTTCAATGCGCCGATGCGCACGCGCCGCGCCCTCGCGGGTCGTCGATAGCTGAGAGCGAGAGGGCGGTCCGGCGCGAAAATACTAATAAATTTAACAAAAGCATTACTATTATTACAATTATTGACAGTTCGTGTATTGATTATATCTTTTACGAAGAAAATGGTTAACGAGTTCCGGATTAATGTATAAAGAAATCACGACATTTACAAGATTTTAATGAGAAATGGCTCTTTCTATCTTGCAAGCTGATGAATATACAAAAATATATTTATTATTTTTTTTACGTTACTCACCTTCAATTATACACAGAGATGAAAATTAAGATTTTAAATATAGTTAAACTGGCAAAAGTATAAATAGGATAAAATATGCAAAAAGGCTACGATATGATGAACTTGCAATTCAATATCCGATAGTGATGACCTCTGTGCAGTTAATTTCCTTTTAGACTCGATACGATGCATACAGCTGTGATTTATACCGTCCTGGCGCCCGGCTATCGTTTAGCAAGCGTAAATTACAATATGTCTATATAGAATATCAACATGTTGATATTATTTTATTTTTGTTCTTATTCATTTTCAAAGGGGAGCAATAGGTATCACTATAATTATTACTAGTTTCCCAGGGTCCCTCTGACCACCTTCTATAACGTCACTCCAAAAAAAATGTATTATTTCCGTTATGGTAGATATAGTAGAAAGATTCTTCTTAATACTTCGCAATGCTCACTACATACCAAATTCCAGTTTTTTACGCCTAATAATTTTGACTGTGCCGTGTAATTGTTTTTTTTTTACATAATTATAAAAAAAACATAATGTGACGCAGTTGAGGTACTACTTGATTAAAAGCGATAGAAATAAGTTCTAATTATACTTTGGTGTCATATAAAATTACAATAATGTTGAACTACAGTGCAGTATTATGTTTAATTACATAACCTTGTGTAATAAAATAAATATTAAAAGTGGAAAACGGAGTAATTCATCACTTTCCCTTTATCAATATCTCTTTAACTTTACCATAATATTAGTTCACTCAATGAAACTAACCGACTACAAGCAAAGACCGCTTACTCACCATTTAAGGGCAAGCCGCGTTAGTGCCCCATTTACTATTTAAAATGCCCCACCATATGAAGCCAGGTCTGTCATAACTGTATAGAACGGTATCTACTGTGCGTATAGGAAAAACTAGATCCTTTTCCCTTTATAGCCCTTCCTGGTCACCCTTATTGATGATGTATCAACCGTTACGTATACTACTTTACTAGGTGTGGGTGAAAAAAAATATCCCATAATATGGTGCTTAAATATGTTTTTAGCTTCACGCTGTAACCCGCATATAGCAGGATAGGCAGCAGGAACCTGGGAACTTAGAGTTAAGACGCCCAGTTCTTACTAATAGTATATTAAATAACCAGGAATCAAACCAACAACCATCACGTTTACAGTCGCAAACTTGTGCCTTTTGTGGATTTTGAGGGATGCTTCTTAAAATACACGTAAAGAAAGTTAATTATTTACAGATATTAAATGTATTCCACTGCGTCACAGTGGCCTCAAGCATTATAAAAATGAAATGATTACTTTCTGAACTATGTTTCATAATAAAATATCTATTTTTGTCGATAATTTAGCAATTATTTAACAACTAGGCTTAGCTTACCTTTTTGTGTACACTCCTTGTACGATTGTGCTCATTTAGAGCCCCCAGAGCCCATATAAAGCTGATAACTGTCGACTTCACAGATTTTTTATCAAGCTAGCGTAACGTAAGATTCTCGAAAATTAACTGCATTGATATAGCGGTAGACTAGTGAGAGGCGTGGAGCAGGTTTAAATGTACTAATTCGGCTAGGACTACGAACTGGTCTTAGTTTAAACTGGGTTTAAGTATTTTTAATACTTTTTTTACTGTTCTAAAATATACAATTTTTTCTTACTTTACGACTAGACCAGAGAATTAAGACTATTTCCTAATTTCCGGAAATCCGTGGAAATTAAAATAATTCATTCTTTTGAGTTATAGATATACATACGGTGTGTCCTAGAGCCTCTATGGCCTTGTAAAAAGTAAATATTGACAAATATATTCATTACTTATATTAATGCAGCTTATTTATTCTATAGCTTAAGTAGTAACCGATTAGTAAACTTGAAGTTGCAGTGATTATTACAATATTTTTTTTCATTTTAAAAAACCTTTTAAGCTCCTTTAGAAACCAAAATCGAATTATTTACCATAAATAGTTGCGTAAAACCAAGTAAACAAATATTTAATTAGAATATTTAAATTTGACACTCTACCGTTGTAAAAGTGCAGTATGGTGGCGACACTAAAAATCAATTAGGTGCGCCTGCGCAGCCGAGTTTACATGATATTTAGAGTGGAATCTAATGTTACCGCGATTACAACACGGATTTACGTTTATAAGTAAACAATGCCTATAATCGTCTACATAAAAACTGATAGCCTATAATAGGAGGTAGATACTGGGCTTTTATCGTGGACGTCGTGGTAGTGTATGGATGTCACGGCTTCCAATTCTTGTCGTGTTTAAACATTACTTTATTTATTCTGTAATTTTTAGATTAAAAAATGTTAAGTGAGAAATACAGATATTGCTTTTTTTTTAAATAAAAGTTCATTTATTCGCTGGGGTAAACAAAACGTGGCCTTCAGTGCCACCATAGTGGTGGTCCAAAATTAGATAAAAAGTTTGAAACGTCGTCTTAAAGTTAAATCTCCTCTCCATATCCTGCTAGGTGTACAAATGTTGAAATTTAAAGAGTGAGAGAAGCATGACAAGGCTTAAAGATAAACAGCGGTGGTAATTTTAAAACAATCATATGAAATTTCTGCAATACTACAACATTATTTACAGTAATAATATGAGTTTTCCTTTTAAATATATACTAACTTATTTTTATATATTTTTTGGTTAACATGTAAAATTTGAACAAAGGCTCTAAGAATTTCAAACATTATTTACAGTGAAGAAACTCTATAACTAGCGTGTGACATGACTCTATTTATGATTTACTGCGATACAAACAACCATTGTGTGTCAAATAGGTCGGACAATGCATTTTAAACATATTACTTTTACAAGAATGCATTTACGTATTAGGTTATAGTTATTAATAACTCGCGGCGTTAAGTTCCGCTTATGCCTATTGCAACACGTAAGGAAGATTGGGCAGTGTGTGGGAAATGGAGTGTTTTAACATTATGCCTACCTTCCTATACGAGAAAAAGCATGAGCCTGCTAGAAAATTTTGCTTCTAAAATTATTGTAGAATAACTATCTCATTTTTAACAACGACTAATATTTATTTTCTTTTTTTGCACTCTTTATCCTTTATATAAGAGAGCACAGAGGACCTCACTTTTCCACACCTCCTCTCACATCCCACTGCATCTCGACGGCCTCTTATTTTAAACCTTAACCTCATAATTTTAACATTTTTATTGCAAGTAGAATTTAATAACAAAGGAAATTACTCATATACTGGCCATATATTATATGTATATTTATATGTATTTGAAATATGTTATGCTTTATGAGAAGAGCTAACGGCATTAAGTTCCTGCGAATGACAAAATAACTTTCACTTCAACTTAGTGTCTGTTGAGCTTTTAGTGAAATTGGGTATAACTTTTAAAAATGCTTTTTAATATACAATCTTTGAAAAAGTTTTAAAGCGTGATAAAGCCAAAGGTGCTATATTAAATTAATTTAAATTAATTATGATGATTACGAGTTCAAATATTATATAGGAAATGATATTATCAATGATTTTCCCCATTTTATCGTTCGGGTATACACAGCGCGGCATTGAGTTCTTCTCAACACAGAATGCCTCCAATTCTGTAAACGGAGAATAGAGAGTTTCTACACTAGGATCTCTTTGCTATATCAAAATAGGCAAAAAGTGATCTCATGTCGCTAGGTCGCTTAAAACAGCAAAAATAATAATATAAAAGTTACCTCACTTTTAAATAGAGCTATTTGTTAGTATAAGCACTCATACTCGTATCTACATATGTATATATAATTTAAGTTAAGATTCTTCACAGTATTGGAATTCTTATCCCGACTGAGTCAGGTATGACGAACTGCGTGATTCACTTAAACGTACCACATTCGAAACTTAGGTTGTTGGCCGATGGACAAAGGGTCTTATATTTTCTTATTATATTAGGTTACAGTCAAACGAGAAATCATTTTATGTTGTTTATATTTGCAAGTTGACTTATTTGTGAAGTATTGGATTTAATTGTCAAGTAAACATTGTGTCATTGCGTCTGTAAATTTGGGGGAAAAAATTATTTGCATTGCCTCGCTCTAGTAACAAGGCAAAGGGAGACTCTACACGTAAATGTCTCAATGTCTCGGAAATTAGGGGTAGAGATCGGAGTGTCTCACAATATGTTCTCTCTGCCCATCCTGCTATGTGGAGAAAAGCGTAAATGGCTAAATCTATTCCAATTATATTATGTACAGCCAACCATTATTATGACAGTATCGGCTAATAGTTACGACGTTATCGTATAAAAAACGTTACATTTTTATAGCTAAACCTCGGGCTATTGTCTATTTTTCATGTAAAACTTGTAAAATTCTATATTTGTAAATTTTATAGAGATAATTGAAATATATTATTTTAATAAAATATAAACGCTTTTCAACACTTTTAATGATATGTTACACATTACATTCTTAAACGGATACTAAAAGTTGTAATAACAAAACTGAAGAATTTGTTTGTTTAAACGCTCTAATCTAAGAAACTACTGCTCCAGATTAAAAAAAAATATTAAAAGAAAGCTATATAAAAGAGTTATATCATCACGTTAATTGCTTCGGTGTAGCCATACACGAGCGGTCTTTTAACGAATGCGAAGCCGTAGGTAAAAGTTAGGCTAAAATAAATTTAGAGAAAATTTTCTCTCGCTTTGTTATTATTCTGCCTACAATTTATAATAGAAAGGTGTATATTAAAGGTGCGCGTAATATAAATTGTTTATTTCTTAAAAACAAATGCTGTAAGTCCATATCCGCCAGATGCTCTATCAACAACGAGTTATAAGTTTGTTTGTTAAGTTTAACGCGCACGCGCATCTATTTTTGAACTATTTTAATTAAGTTAGGTTATTTTATTTAAAAATATACATAATTATTAAAACATAGATATAGATTAGCAGGATATAGCGAAAATTTAAACTTTTACTTCAAATACAACGTTTTAAATTCGGGCAGAAAGTGGAGAAAGGAGTGTCTTAACTCGTTGACTTCTTTACCTACCCTCTGGTCAGGATACAGCTTGAAGTTGAAGCAATTATTTCCTATTCCTGTAAAACCATATATTTCCATACTAAGCTTCAGGGCGTGATCTTTCAGGAATCACGTTTCCTTAAAAGGATGTTATGATCGTAAAACTTTGACATTAGCATTACTATTATGAAACATTGTGGGTAGAGTTCGTTGACCTGAAACAAATTATTGATTTGTTGTTGCACTTTACTAAGAAATTGTGCATCGGTCTGGCTAAAATTTCTGCGTACTGACTTATTAATAAACTACTTCTCAGTTATAAGGATTAATATGATGAGTTCATTATAATATTCCTCTTTTTTCCTTTTTGTATTATATGTGGGAAGAAGATATAAAGTGATAAATCACCCCTCTTTTTTCCACTTAAATATCTTACTTACCTCCAATATAGAGTGCAGATCAGAGGAAGACATCTATATTTCACACAAACATTGAGACTAGCGCCAAAACGACGTTTATATAGCTTTAGTTAAATGACGTGTCATATTATAATTTTAAATAATATATTATGATAGATATATCAATAAATAAATGTATGGTATTCAAAACGCATAATTATGTCTCCCCAGTGGAAATAAGAAAAAATACTCGAAAAAAAAACACTTACAAAGAAAATTTGACACTTAATGTTTCTTTTTTTGTTACAGGCCTGTGCGCCACGCTATGTATCGTTCGTGACGGCCAAATTGAAACAGCGAGATCCTGTCGGCTCTTGCTTTGTAGCCAAAAGCTCCACCGCCGATGAGGTCAATGAGTTTTCGCCATGTCGAAATTGTAAGTAATTCTTTTTATGCAGCCTATTTATAAGGATTTCATATATAATTTTCTATATATAGTTAAACTTTTTAGGTTATGGTTATTTTTATATCATTATACAAAACAAAATATAAACTTGTACATTGTATATTTTAAAAAAATACATTTAATTACTAAAAAGCTAAGTAAGTTATATATGTAATCTGTATTCAAAACGGAAGTGCATTTTTATTTTGATGTTGACATGCCCTCGATAACGGTAAAAGGGCGCCAAAACGCACGTCACTTCCTCCGGTAATGGCGGATTGAGAGGGAAATTAGCGTGACGCGCGCCCGCGGTGCCGACATTTTGATTTATTATTAGAATGCTTTCAATATTGGAACTTTATTATTAGAATTTAAATTCAAATAAACTTTAATTTTTAAGCTTTTGTCAATACTTATATCATATTATAATCTGTTTACTAATTTCATGTGTTTCTGTGGTTTGTTTTTACGTATTATGAAGTTGTTTTCAATTCTTCAACATTTCATTTACTAATAATGTACTCGTATGTTTTACGTGTATGGACATATAATTTAGTTTTTATTTATGAATGTATATTTTATTTAGTTACAATTTAATATGACAACAAAATATTTGTCGCTATAATAATATACTCTGTTTAGGGTTCCGTACCCAGGACGAAGGTGAGTATTCCAGTAGATGAGCACTTGTAGGGATAAAATTCACTTGTTACTTTATTATTTATTAGATCGGTGTTAGTTTATAACTTTGTACAGATAAATAATTATATATAAACAATATAAATGTTTATTGTAACAGTTAATTCAATTATGAAAATCAATATGTGTTTTTAAAATTGGTTAATGATTAACAACAATTATTTTTTAAATGCTTTGATTTGTTAATTTAAATTAAGTTTGATTCAAACATTTATTTATTCGGTACACAACAACCCTGCTGTGGCACAAGGAACTTCAAAAACCTAATATTAAAATACTTCAGTTCCCCATTTTCTGCCGAATTCTGGAGGCATTATACGTGGCGGAACGCAGCGCCGTAAAATTCTACCGCCGCACCGTCTAGCCGTGGTTAACATATATTTTTTATAATTTATGTATAGCGACTATATATGTATATTAAGAAACTGTAAATAAAAATATTACTTTTAATAAGAATTTTATACATACGTATACTGCATGTACTTATATAGATTTCAATAAAAATAATAATTAATTAAAATTTAAAATTAAATCAATATGTATACCTTATTGATGTAATTTTTTTCGGTATTTCTTTTTTTAGCTTCACACTATAAACCGCACATGGGAAAACATAGGAAACCTAGTGTTAGCATATACCGTTCTCCATTAAGACTCCAGAATTCGGTGGAAAGTGGGATGCGGAATGTTTGACACTAGGCTTTCTCTGCCTACTCTGATAAAAAACGATAAATGATAATATGTGAATTTTAAACGATTTTCCTTACCATTTCAGCGAGCCACGGCCAACGTAAGACCGGCGTGTGTCAAGCAGGTTTCTCCGCGGCAGTCTCAAAGGTGAGTTAAACGTATTGTAACAGTAATAACGGTCGTTGTAATACCATTATTATTTTGTCGTCTTAAAATGTTAAACTTGTTGTTTTTTTGTATCAAGATTTATTCCTACATGTTGCCTTTTGGTGGAGGCTTTTTGTGAATTTCGAATTATTAGCATAGTTGTTGAGAGTCGAGTGGTTCAATTTACATATAGCGGGTTTAAAAACATATTTTGGATAATACAATAATGTGAGGCAATCAAGGATTTCTGTAGTTTAATTTGATGTTTATATCCTTAATTTGAATGGTATAGTATCGTTTACTTTTAGTTTCGGTGTCTCTATCATGTAGCAAAGGGATCTAGTGTTAAAACACTCCGTTCCCCACAATTTTACGTGGCTTGCGTGGTTGAGTGGTGTAAACCAACGTCATGATTTGTCTTGTTATCAGAACGAGGAAATGAAAATAATTCATTTTCTAGATTTGAAATAGAACTCACAATATATAAATTTGTTAGAAATTATTTTTTAACTTTCTTTTAAATGCCATCAGATTCTTTTAACTATGCGATGATGGTGAAATTAATTGATTTTATTTTTTTTTTTATTTGAAAATTTTAAAGCGTCTTATCATAGCTCTTCAGATCTCGATTAAACGCTCCTTTTAAAGAATATCGATTTCATCTATAACTAAGATGAGGACGTCAGTTAAATCGATATTTCGAAAATGGTAAAATCGATAGATCGTTACGCGGATTTAAGATAATAGAGAAACATTATAGTGGAGAAATATCTTTATTATCGAATAGTTATATCTTTCGCTACAAATTCTGATACCATAAATTCTATACTTACTTGGAAGTAAGGAAATGTTCATCTTTTACATTAGAATATTTATTTTTTATATTAAACTAGATGCCTATCGTAGCGCAGTGATCCCACTGAGCGCCTGATTGTAAACGTGATGGTTGTAGATTCGAATGAATTATATACATTTCTGTACTCTGCCAAGATAAGCTACTAGGTTAGTTCCGCTATTCAAGTTGCAATGTCCTGAGTTCGGGCGAAAAGCAAAGAGCAGAGTGTCTTGACACCAATTTTTCTTAGTCTTCTCAGGAATATTTCATTTAGAATTTTTATAATAAAATAAATGTAGATTAACTTCACAACAACGGCATTACTCATGAAATTAATTACAATACTCACAAATGCAACACTATCTGTTTAACTTATCGATTTTTAACCAGTACGAAGAAATAAGTACGTTTACAAGCGCCGTTTTAATTTCACTTAAATGCTAATTAACCCCTCTGAGTAAGTACAACCAAAAATGAATATGCAAATTTAAAAAAAAATCAAAAACCAAACAATATCGTGCTTTTACAAACGTGGGAATAGTATTATTTTTACGTTGTTGAATTATCATTGGGATCGCATCGGTCGCACGTGACGCGAATGACCGTCGCCCTTATGAATTATTAAAACTTATATTGTTGCCATCGCAAAAAATATCATAAAACCAGTGGGTTTCTATTCTATTCCGAAAATAGTAGGTAATATCGCGAATTGTTCTCCGTTCTCCTCTTTATGAGCGTCTATATTTGGAGTTTGTTTATTGCCGTGAAATGACAGCTTGACATATTTGTCGTTATGTCATCGTGTTGACAGTTGTGGTAGATCTTCATCTAAGTTTATGTTTTCAGTTGCGAGTTACTCGATTATTTCAAAATCGTAAATTAGCATTTAGTGATTGTTTAATAATATTCCTTAGCTTCACGCTGTTTTCGCATTTAGCAGGATAGCCACTTAATATGGAATGTACTAATAGGCGGAAAGTGGGGAACGGAGTGTCTTAACTCTTCCTATCCTGATATATGTGAGATATAGCAATTTTTATTAAACAACACAATACATAACTCAAATCCTTTACATGTACTTCAGTGTTAATTTCACGAATTCCTACCATTAATTTAAACAAAATAAATTACCTCAATACTACTAAAAGTACTAAAAATTTGTACACCAATAAAAAACTACTTTGTATTCTAATCAACCAGAAAGCTCATTATTAAGTTAGATACCTTCCAAAAGCTGTCACCAAAAAAAGTGACAAAGCTGCGTGCGTGAGGAGCCTTTTTTGCCGCGTTTATTTTTTCACATGCCTAATTTGTGACAAGAGGCGAATGTAAAAAGTTTATAAAATTTATAAGGTATCTCTTTATTGTTATTGTTTTTTTTTTCTAGTATAACTAAATATATCAATTAGATTTTTTTCATCTGGATCTGCTTATTGGCACAAACATGTGACTGTAAACGCCACAGATAGTGGGTTCCATTCCCATTTGAAGAAATGAAATATTTAATATTTCCATTCCCAACCTGGTAACGAGTTGAGTTACGCTTCTCAACCTCCAGAATTCTGTTTAAGATGGGGAAGTCTTATAATCGGAACGGAGTGTTTTAACACTAGGTTTCCTCTGCTTTGTGCTGGATAGCATGCGTGAAGCTAATAAAAAATAAATAACATTCCTAAAAATATACCTTTTATAATTATATGGTAAAAATATACAGTCCTATTTCTTGTTTTGACTGATTGATAAAACCCGATATTTTTATAATAATTAAAATTATTTCTAAAATGTACTGTACTGTACTTACAAAATCTTAAATGGATAAAAAATTGATGTACACCGTTCGAAAACACATTCCAAAGATACTAGATTAAGCAAATTATTCATAGGGACCTCTAAGCCACTAACATTATCGACAAATCTCAGCACTCGCGAAAGGGAGATGAGATCTCTTCCTCGAAGTACCCACAGATACCGCGAACATAAGTCCTCGGAACCAGCGACGCCGTGTAAACTAACATGTTACGTGATGCCTTTACTAAGTTACATTTAATAGGTTATGAACAAGGATATTGTAAAGGACTGAATTATTAACACTATATAACACGCTGCATTAACACGCTGCATCCTTCATAAATCGGGTTAGACAAAGGGAATCTTAGTGTTAGAGTACAATCCGTTTCTCATGCCCAATTTTCAGGATATTGTGTGTACCTTTATCATAATAATCATGATGATTTAAAGGTTTTGTACTTACATCTCCATAGAGGTTAGTTGTGGTGCAAGAGAACGTGACAGCTTGTTGGTTCGATTCCCGAATCGAGAGTCGATTTTGTATTTGATTTTCAAATCCTCGCTCTGGTAATGAGCCAAATCAGTAGCTTCTGGGATTAGAACTTTCAATAAAAAAATCTACTAGATTATCCGTAGTAAATTACTAAATAAAATATGTATAAAGATAACAAACTTACATTATGTGCTCGTTGTCGTTCCCAACCCTGAGGTTACCATATACAGACCTCAATCTTTGCAATAAATTCGTTTAGAAGTAAGCTCAATTGTTTTATTATTATTAACTGTTTGTTCAGTCGAGTTGCTTTATTCGTGTTGATTATATCAGATTGTTCATACAATTTACGATTAGAGAATATATATATTTTTTAAACCAGTCAGTCAGTTAGTTTTTTCCGTTCTTGTAGAAAGTTCGAGAAATTTTCTGTTAGTGCGCCTCTACCTTCCTGAATTCAAATTATGATTTGGGAAAGTAATTTTAAGAATTTTGAAATTACATATTTTTTATTTATATTGGCTTTAACCGTGTAATATTCCATTTTACCATGAGAGCCTTTTTTATTTATTTTTTATTAATTATGATTTGAAAAATAAATTAAGAATATATTATAAAAAATTAAAAACTATATTTCAATCTCTAATTTTTGCAAGATTTTCTTCTTTTATTCAGCGGTTCACTTTGTGCTCAGTTTTTGTCCATGCAAGCAAAGTTACGGATGACTAGCTAGAAATAAAATAAACTGATGATATAAAAAAAATCTTTAGAAACAATATTTTGAACCAATAATTCTTTGCGCTACGAACGTATATTATACGAGGAAATTGTTCTCTTTTATTTGTTACTAGCGTATATGGAAGGACTCACCTTTTTTTCTCCATGTAGTTTTATTTTTCAGCCTTTTTCCTATGCAAATCAAAATTCCTTGTCATTGAAACGTCTTAAAGATTCTTTGTAAGTTTACATACATGGGTTTCGAAACGTAGCCGTAAACGGCCGCCATTTGCAGACAATGGTGTTGGCGGGAAAAGCGATACGACTCGCGAAACGAATCGAAAACATTTAGAGATTTGTCCACGTAATTGTTTTATTATAAATAAAATATTTTGTGACATACGTTTTTACTTATTTGGTATTATTCGTGTGTTCGCTTTTAGTTTGAGTTTTTGGAATTAATGGACCAACACTTGTGGTATTTAAGTTTCTGGAATTGGGAGATCTATATTTTTTGCTGTCGGGTAGTATTTATTTATGATATTACATAAATTTTGATTTTTTTTGTGTTTTCTCACTACAGTACAATAGGTGTACTGTAGTGAGAAAACACTACTACAAAACCACATACATGTAGGTACCTGTCGATAAACAATAAATAATATGAATATATTTTACAGTGAATTTCATCACCTCCATGAATATTTATGCTTGCATTTTAGCGTCACACGCTTTTTGTCTACATTTCTACTACCATAAGTTATGGGGTTTAAACGCCGCCAATATTTATTGGTTAATAGAATATTCAATTATTCGCGGTAACCTGTTGGGCTTAACGTGTTCTATGAATTGTTTTAGTTACAAATGTAAATGTAAATATAGGTAGGTGAGTAAAGTACCTGCTTTGTTTTACTTTTACACTGCATCACGCACTTTGCAAGGTAGGGAACCTGGGAACCTAATGTTAAGACACTCCGTTCCCTGTAAAATACTTCCGTTTCTTACTTTCTTCAATCTTCTACTGTCTCTCTTTTCGATTATTTCTGGAGGCGTGGCGTGTTGAGTGGCAGAACTCAACGCCGTGCTTTGTTTCGTTACCAGAGGGAGGATATGTATATATTAAATATTTCATTTCCTCCAGCACGAAAATTATAAAAAAGTTGCAAAAATCCACCTCCACCTCCTTGGTAAACTGAGGCGTGCGCCCGCGCGTCTTGTACGTTTACGTATAAGGCGTGACGGTAGGCGCTTTGCAGCCAGCCGGCGCCCGAACGCTACTGTATTATTTTATTTTTTATTTTCACGCTGTATCCCGCATATAGCAGGATAGGCTGAGGGAACAAAGTATTGAGACACTCCGTTCATCGAGCACCATAAGATATTTCGTATTTAGGGGTAAAACTTAATGCTGTGCTTTGTTTATTTACCTGAGCGAGGAAATGAAAAATATAGTTTCCCAAATGGGTATCGAATACACTACCGCCGCCTTTACAGTCAGTACAGTCAGGCATGTTCCTCAATTGCAATATGTTAATATTTGCCACAGCTAAATATTTCAAAATATGGTTCACACATTTAATATTATAAAATGTAAACATAATATCAATATTTTAAAGTAAATTTATGTTGAATCTTATATTTTATTAGCTATGGCTACTGATAAACAGTAAAAAACGATAATCCTATCGTCAAACAGAATATATCAACTTTCGTCTTTAAGCCCTTTCTTATCTCAAGAGGCAAGTAACGACAAATCAATACATATGTTAACAGTGCAACCTTTTTTTTGTGGACATTTTTCAAAATTATGACTAGAAATTTATAAAGGTCAGTTGTGGCGCAGGGGTAAAGTGTGTTTGTAAAGCGACAGGTTGTCGGTTCGATTCCTACTCGAGGAAATGAAATATTTAATATTTGCTGTGGTGTCGAAGCGTCGTTGCACTCAACACGCAATGACTCTAGAATGGGTAACGGAGTGTCTTAACACTAAGTTTACTCTGCTTACCCTGTTTTGCGTGGGATACATTGTGACGCCAAAATATTTTCTTTGAGGCCGTTGTGGTAATTCGATTACTGCTCAGGCTCTTCATTCTTATCAGAAAACGAAATGTGAAAATCAAATAGGTAAAATACGTGAAAAGGAATGACCGGAGTTTTGTAACACTATGTTTCCTCTACATGCGGGATAAAGCGGGAAGCTAAAAATAACTATAAATACACATGTTAACAAGTCTTTTTTTTATGTATCGGTTATCTCGCGTTCACACGGATTGGTCGCGTCTGCATTCTGTCTGATAAGCTAATGGCTTGAAGAATGTACACGATGAGATCATTTTGTATCGGTACTTTGGAGTTATTGCTTTACATTTCTTAGAGATTTTGTTCTTTTCTTTTTTCTTTTTATTTCATTGCATCCATGCTAGTTTATTAGGGTTGTAGGGTGAAGATGGAGGCCGTGGGTTCTCATCCCAAGGATCCGTTTTTATTTGTTTGTCTTGATGTGGCTCTTTAAGACGTACAGTGGAAGATGGTTGAAATTTAGAGATTTCCTATCTTAATTATCTCTATTTTTTGAGACATTAGCGCCACGATACGCCACTCAACAAGGAATGTCTTGAAAATTGAGTGAAAATGGGGAATGGAGTATCTTAAAACTAGGTTTCCTTGACTGATCTCCTATTCGTTGTAGCATCAAGCTAAAAAAGGAACTAAAATATTAAAGCTAAAGTATTTCTTAGTAATAATAGTAAAATATTTTGTTGACAACACCCAAAAAAATATAAGAAGATTATCTACACTAACACTTATATTTACATATTATCAATGCCCACTTTTACTATCAAAGCTCTGAAATGATCAATGGAAGTTAACATAAGTGCTCTTCGCACATAAACAAACGGTTATCTATTCTAAAGTAATTAGAACTTCAACCACCCCCAAGTTTTTGATAAGCACAAATATGACAAGTTAATGTTTTTAACATTTTTAAAATGTAAGAACAGAATAATATTTAAAAAAAAAATTTACGTAACGGAATTCGAGCCCGCACTTTTTAGGAATAAATAAAACTTTGCATAATTATAAATATGAAACAAGCCGAAAAAAAATCTTAATATTTCATAATAATTCTTTAAATATGTAAATATAACTCTATGAGACATTTTTTCGATAAAATCTTTAACATGATAAGTATCATTAATAAAAATTATATTTATTTAATGAACCTCCATTATTTTTTTACATATTACAATATTAAATTCATTACAAAATCTGTTTTATTTATGTTCATACATTTTTGTTTATAGGACGGTCAAAGATTGTTTATGGGAGCACCAGGCAGCTTCTACTGGCAAGGTGAGTTACAAGAAATTATCAAAACAAAGATTATATTTATAAAAATCCAAGAAATAAGATAATATATGAATTTTAAATTATAAAAAGACATAATAATGACAAAATTAATCATTTTTTTTACATTTAAATTTGTCTTATTTCTTGGACTCAAACAGCGTCGCTGAGATCTAACAGTCTACAGCCAATATAAGTGTACAATTGTTTATATTCAATGACAATCCACAGGGCGAACGTTATCGATAGACCCTAGCGCACGGTTCGACTACTATATGCCGAAGGAAGGTAAAAATAAAACGTAACGCCAAACCGCCCTTGTAACTCTTAACCAGAATAACCTAGGCTTAGCATAATCCTACAAAATAATGAGGGCTGCAGTACATTCACATGGAAGAATTTTAATTCTTATTTAGTTTTTGTTGCTATCTATATACATATAATATTTAACAGATTTTTGCAATTTTGTTATCAAAACTTTAAAAAAAGAAATATATTTTAAGAAAGGAAGCTAAAATTATAAACAGGAAGTCCAAAAAATGATAACAACACTATAAAAAGAAATGATACCCACCTAAATAAGAATTAATAAAGTTCCAACTCAATCGTACGTGCTGATAGTCCAAATCAAGTCATTTGTATGAGAGCCCAATCATTAGCTTCACATGTCATATCTACTTAGGTCTTAGGACTTCTTTCCACCTAGACTTCTACTATAACTAGATACTTAGTTAGCATTTAGTGTTGCACGAGACCTAGATTCAAATATTCATGAATGTCCGCAATCCATATTAGATGTTGCTGTGCCAACCTAAAGCACGGGAATGTTGTATATAGTTTGTAAATCGATTTTATGTATATCATTAAAATACTTCTTTTCATTATTTCCTTCTGAATCATTATTATAGAACTTCGCTTCAAATGTATGAAAGAAATTAGTAATTTATTTTAATTGTTTGTATGTTTTTATAAATGTTTACTTCAAAATTTAGGAGATTTATATAAAAGACATCACTATTAAGGGATTACGAGGTTTACATTAACGCTTGAAATAAACCGCCCAACGCTTTTTAAACTAATTCAAAGGAAAAAAAATCATCCCATTGGCTTTAAAATTAATTTTGGTCGCTTAAACAATTTGGTGGTTCTTAACTATGATCCCTTTTAATTGAGGTGTGATTATTATAATTAAGAATATTGTTTAATTTGTTATTCTAAAAACGACATTTTAATTGTTTAATTAAGTGTATATAATTAATTTAAATTAAATAAATAAAAAATAGTTCAGGCTGTATCTTGCATATAGCAGGATAGGCAGGAGAATTTTAGTGTTAAGACACTCTGTTCTCGCCAATTTTCGAGATAATACATATTGAGTGGCGGAACTGAAAGCTGTGTTTTGCCGTGTTATTATTTTGAATTATTTTCATTTTCTCGCGTTGGTTATTTAATTATTATTTGAAACAATGGGAATCCATCTACTACCGTCGCTTTTACAATCAGACGTGGTGCCGCGGCGCCACGATAGCCTTGAATAAATATAAGAAACTGTTTAATTAAAAGTTTAATGTGAAATAATTAATTACATCAAGAAAATCATGCATTTTGTGAGTTTTATATCAAATTTAAAATTCAAGAAGCTATCTATGTCGTAAGAGATATTAGAGTTGCATCACCTCGTTACATGATCGAATGCAGCTGCATTCATTTTAGAGGATCTTGTATTAGATAATTCGATATAAAACTCGATCAACTTTTCTGTTTTTCAAACGCTTCGAAATATCTTTATCATTGATTTAAAAATTAATTAAGGCACATGGTAAAATTATAAATAAATTATAACACGTGTCTATTAACAATACCTATCTATAGTTTAAGCTTTTTTATTTGCTTTATTTTATTGTTTTTAACATAAGTTTAAAAAAAAATTGTTTAATTTTATATAGTTTGTTAGTGGACACAATAGATGTATTTCTATTGTCATCATGTTTTATATGACAGCGTCATTAAATGTATGTACAGTACGGTCAACAACTCGTGGCTGCTGTGAAGTTAGATGTTTCTTACTTTTCAATATTTTCTTCTCAAGTGAACTTCATGAAATCTAACTCCAGTCGGCCACTGCTTGTTGACCGTACTGCAATCATTTGCTTGGTGTTTATAACGCTACACTTGATAGTAAGATACTGTCTTTACTGTGTATCCAAATAAATTAGTATTAAAGAAGGCAGCTTAAATAACTCTAAGTAAAATTCAACGTTTATATATTGGTATTAGTTTTGAAATGATTTCGATGTGTAGTCATCACGTTGTCATCAAGAACCGTTTAAATTTATTATAACAGTCGTTTCTTAAAATAAAAAAAAATAAACGGAAAGAGGGAACAGAGAGAGTACTTTAACCCTAGAACTCCTCTGCATACCCTGGTATATGGAAAATAGCATGAAGCTACACAAAATTAATACCAATGTATTATAAACTAAGAAACATATACATATCACACATACAGCAATTAATTTTTAACAAATATTAACACTAGCTTACCATTTTAGGTCAACTTAAAGTGCAAACGTTGAATTCGAAGCCAGTACTTATATCGACACCTGAAGCAAGCCCTAAGTACGACGACTCGTATATGGGGTATTCGGTGACAGTCGGTGACTTCGCCGGTCAGGGAATACAGGGTGTTGCTGTTGGAGTACCAAGAGGATCGGATTTGCGTGGTCTGGTACGTTTTTATTTATGTAAATTAAGATTTTTTTTATGTTATAGGCAGTTTATTTATTAAGAAAATTAAAACGAAATATTTCTTAAAGGAGGTACCTACTTATAACGTGTATGCATAGCGTTTCTTTGGGTTTTGCAAAAACAACAAAATGCGTAAGCAAAGAGCATTTTTTCACACTGTTACAACTTTCAGGTGGTTCTTTACACGTGGGATCTTGAAAACATAAAAAATATAAGCGGATCTCAAATCGGTGCTTACTTCGGATACAGTCTGGCCAGTGGTGATATTGATGGTGATGGCATGGATGATATCATTGTTGGTGCACCAATGTTCACCAAACCTAAGAGCGACGGCTACGAGCATGGACGGATTTATGTTATTTATCAAGGACAGAACAGAGTAAGCCATTAATAATAATATCATATACAGCTTGCCAGAATTATTATTGTAGGGTCATCAAAAATTCCACCTCAGGATCTTAATAATAGAATAATTCGTATAAAAATTTCGACGTAGTTTCATAAGAACGTATGGCTTAGTGGTCAGAGCAACCCGACAGATTTCAAGAGTTCGCTCCCGCTCCTCGCTCCTTTCATATTTTTGTACGTTTTCTAAAATAAATGAAATATATATATTTTTAACATTCCTATTTAAAAAAAGAACTGTACCTACACGAATATTTTCAAATCACAATGCTACAATTTCAGGCTTTCGCGAAAAACCACGCAAGAACCGGCGAAGTATCTAAGGGCAGATTTGGTTTAGCCGTCACATCTCTTGGAGATATCAATTACGATGGATTTGGAGGTTAGTATACGAAGATTTAGATATTTTTTTGCGAAAACCGTTTATTTGCATATTTTACTTTAAATTGAAACATAATTTTTAAAATATTTTTTAAGTCCCGAAAAATAATTTGATGTCATTTCCGTAGGTTTTATTTCCACGGTATTCATATAATTATGTATTTTGACAGCTTATACATAAAGAAAATAGCCTTTTTTCTAATGTATCTTTGCGTAACTTCTAATATAGGTTACACGCATAGCGATTGCATCTGGACAGTGTCAACTACTTGTCCTGAATAAGAATTGGTTTTAAGTCATTTAGTTAAGAAACTTGGCCATGCTATAGTGCATAATATTATTACTTAAAAAACTATTATTACACACTCCGTTGCGTTTTGAATGGCGGAACTCAACGCCGTGCTTTGACTCATCACTAGAGCTAAGAAATAAAAATGTAAAACAATTCATTCCTCCGAGTAGGAATCGAAGCCACATCTGCCGTGTATCAAGTCGCACTCTTGTGCCCTTGCTCTACGATATTGTAAAATATTATTTTATTATTTTGTGCTATTTATATGCAGGCAACAAAGAATATTTTACTCTGTTCTATAATTTCAGATGTAGCAGTAGGAGCGCCTTATGGTGGGGAGAAAGGACGAGGCGTGGTCTACATCTACCACGGCAGTGAACTCGGTATCGGCGAGAAGTACTCTCAAGCGATCACCGCTGAAGAGATCAGTCCCATACTCACTACTTTTGGCTTCTCCCTTTCTGGAGGCGTCGATCTAGATAACAATAATTACACTGATTTGGCTGTTGGCGCTTATAAGTCGGATAGCGTCGTGTTTTTAAAGTAAGTTTCAATATTTTTTGATGATATAGTATTTACGTTCTGGTGCTGCATACGACGGATCCTCACGAGCCTTTTCTCTTTCCCAATAAAAAAACTCTTGTTCCTTTTCTTCCTTTACCTATATTCTACAATAATTCGTCTCCAGATCACGTCCAGTAGTAAAAGTGATGGCCGAAGTGAAGTTCCTCGGAGAGACCAAGTTGATATCGCTAGACGATAAGAGATGTCGCCTCGCCAACGGCACGCAGGTGGCGTGCGCGCAGCTCATGTTCTGCCTCACCTATGACGGTGTCAACGTTGACCAACAAATAAGTAAGTAAAATTAGTATAAAATGTAATTTTGATCCAATATTATATTAAACAATCAAATTATATAAAATTATACTATTTTTAATGAATTATGTTTTAACAAATGTGTGGAAAAAAAGGCTTATTCGTAGATTCAAGCCTGTGGGTTTGTTTTACTTAACATTATTAATATTTGAAAAAATATTTGGTCTGTAACTTAATTTTTAGATATAGTATTTTAATATGACTATATAATTCATGTTCTTTTTTCCAAGCGGAAGGATATATTTGCTATTTCGGTGAGTGGGAAGTAGCAAACGATTGGCATTCAAAACAATCAAAATTATACTAAATAAGGCTATCATCTGTAAATATACCACTCGTAGACATTCAATGTTACATTTCATAGCACTTTAGCGCATGTTCGTTAGAAAATGTTATAATTTTAATTGTATTTACGTAAAAATCTCCTGCTAAAAAAACTCTTTTACTTAAAAAAATCTATTTTTTTTGTAGTAATTTGAAAACTCACTTACTTCTGAATTGAATAAATAAAGATAAGATAAGATAAGATAAAAAGTCTTTATTGCACATTTACAAGAATTACAATTATATTTTAAGATTTACAAGAATTACAATTATATTTTAAGAATATCAAATACCTAATTTTTTTTATATATAGGAGTATGTAGTTATTCCACATACTTCAAAATATATAGAGGTACATTACAAAAAGAATTTCTATTGAGGACATTAAACTTAATAAATCCATTACTCAATATATCAAATTTTATTTAACTAATTATAGATTTCGAAGTAACCCTCGACTTGGACTCGCGGCAGAAGACCAGCAAGCGCCTGTTCTTGATGGAGAGCAGACAGACTGTATACAAAACACACATTTTGCTCACTCAAGGCCAGCAGATGTGCAAAGAAGTTATGGTGTATCTCGAGGTAAATTTAATTTATTCGTTTAATTATTTAAAATTTTTAATTGGATATTAGAGTCTTGTAAGATTTAAATTATTATTTGGTCGTGGTACAGTTGCTCAGCGTGTAACGGTAAGCGACGCGACCCTTGTGGAGTGGTAAATATAATTAAACTTTAATAAAAGAAAAAAGTTTGTAGCCAAAAGTTTCTTTTAACAGGATGAAATCCGCGACAAACTAACACCAATAGAAGTAAAAATGACATACGAGCTGACCCAGCAGGCCGCCGGTAGCTCTGTACCACCAGTCCTGGACCGCACTCGCACTATAGAACGCACTGACTCTCTCAACATACAGAAGAACTGTGGACCTGACAATGTGTGCATACCGGACCTCAAGATGTTTGTTACTACGTAAGTATTTGATGATAGAGTAGCAAATGTTCTACAAGCTTTTGTAAAAAACGTTATTAAAAAATTTAGACGACATTTTTTTTCTATAAAACACTACTGTTAATAAAACACTACTGTTGTGATAGAACATACATATTTGTTGTCTAGAACTATTATTATAATTAAAAAGTAGATTTTTTAAGTAAATATTTCACATTTTAGTCCAACAGTAAACTACGTACTTGGATCCGGTGAAAACGTCCACATCGATATTAAAGTAGAGAATTCCGGAGAAGACGCGTTCGAAGCGGCCTACTACTTGCAGATACCGGCCGGAGTGACTTACGCTAAAATGGAGAGATTAGACAAAAACAATGCTGATACCTCACCTATATACTGCTCTATAAGTAAAAAAGGATCCAGTGGTAATAGTACGTTGAAGTGTGATCTGGGCAACCCTCTAGCTAGTGGCCAAAATGTAAGTGTGTCTATATATTTTTTTAAATGCACACTCTATACCGCACATAGCAGGGTAGGTAGAGGGAACCTGGGAACCTAGTGTTAAGACACTAATCATTTTCCACCAAATTCCCGAGGCATTGCGTGTTGAGTGGCGGATCTCAACGCCGCGCCTCCTCCTTACCATAGCGAGGAAATAAAAATGTTAAATATTTCATACCCCCGCAGTGGGAATCGCAACCATGCCGTTGTGTCTACTGTCTTATGCATGTGCCCCTGGGCCACGACGGCCACAAAATTTATAAGATTATATTATAATTGAATAGAAAGTAATAAATAAATATGAATTTTTGAATAGGTAATATTTATAAAGATTGCCCAAATAACAGCATCCGATAATGATATTATTATCGTTTCGAACGTCTCCAAAATTAAACAGAAAGCGAAAAACGAATCCTGCTTTCCTGGAAAGCTTGATGCTTAAAATATGTATAGAAACTTGTGTTTGCAAAAATATGTCGATAGCTAAATAAACCTTTTGAATTTGATTGATTACATTCCAGTAAAAAGCAATGTATTTATTATTACTTTTCCGTTTTAGGTAAACTTTAGAGTAATCGTCGAAGTCGACGCACGTGTAACGACTCTAGATTTTGACATGGAAGTCAATTCGACTAATCCTGAGGAAGGAACACAGTTTGACAATGTTAGACATTTGGGAATTGGTGTTGTGGTGAAAGCAATACTGTCGACTATCGGGTGAGAGATTTATGTATTTCAAACGTGACTGGTTTATTTGTAGCTTGCATGCATTTTGGTATTATTTATCAATGAAAAATAAATAATTCTTAGATTATGGCTTTGGAAAGTATAAGTAGAAAATACATATTGTTAATCAATAAATACTAGTAAATTTGAAAAAAAATAATAAGGGGTATAAAAACATTTATGAAGAATGGTATAATTTATCACTAAGATAAATTTTGTCTAAAGACTATAAAATTTAATTTTTACTGAATGCCTCGGAAACTTCTATTTGTAAAAATATTTTTAATCATAAATCACCTTTACAGTACATCCGACCCACCAGAACTCCACTACAACGCATCGCTCTACGAATCTCAAAACCTGAAAGACGACACTAAACTGGGTCCTCAAGTGATTCACAAGTACAACATCAAGAACGAGGGGCCGTTCACTGTTGAAGAAGCTGAAATATATATCATGTGGCCGTATCAGACTCTTACCGGTAAGAATATCACAAATGAACCCAACACCCCACATAGGCAGAGGGAACCTAGTGATAAGACACTCCGTTCTCCACTTTCCGCCGATTTTGTATTACAAATTAGATTAACGGATATGAAAATAAAAATATATCATATTTATATATATTATTATAAAGAATAATAGTCGCAGCGAAGTGAATTAAAATTTTGTCATTATAATAATATAATTTTCGTTTCAGGTGAAAACTTCATGTACATGCTGGTCCAACCGCAGTGGCTCGGCGACATGGTGTGCGACGTCGCGCGTCACGTCAACCCTGAGAACCTCTTCGTGCAGAACCCTTACGCCTTTTTACTTTCCAAGGAGAAGGAAGGTTAGCTTATTTATTATTAATATTTTAATAACTAGAATAAATAATATTAAGCCCTAGCCTAGCCCGATTGCGGCGAAGGCCAAAAGGAGGGTAATGTTTTTAGCAAGTATGTTTGTAGGTCCGTTCCTTTGTTCCTTTGTAATTGTTTAATCAGTGAACTGTTTTGAAAAATAATACGTCGATGGATTTGTCTTGATAGCGCGAGTGCTATTGAATATATTAATTCAGCTTATGCAGTAGGGTCTTTTGTTTTGTTTACAATAGATTTGTTTTCTATTGTTTTCTTTCCACGATTATTTAAAGGTATTTACTATACGTGTTAACATAAAGTTATTAAAATTAATTTAATTATTAATTTCAGCTTTGAAGGGCAGCGAACTTTACACTTCATCTCAAGTAGGTGTAGCTGGAGGATATTACGGCCAACGTAAGTTCTGTTAATACATGTAAAAATATTGTACTTAATTTAATACATAATACTAACTTTAGATTAATATTGCAGAATTTTGGGATGAATCTAATAATGGGCAAGCCAATGTTCAATCTGGTGGCCAAGTTAGTGGTAGTCAATATGGTCAAGCTGGTTATGGATCTGGGCAAGCTAGTGGCGGACAGTTTGGCAGCAGCCAAGAAAGTAAGAAAGAATTTAGCACTAGTTTCGCAAGCGGTGGGCAAGGAAGTGGTCAATTTAGCACAAGCCAAACTGGTGGTAGTCATTATTCTGGTGGCCAATATGGTACAAGTCAATCAAGCGGAGGACAAGTATCAAGTGGACAGTATGGAACACACGTTGGTGGAGGTAGTTACGGTGGCCAAGTTGCTGGTGGTCAAGTTTCTGGCGGCCACGTTTCTGGCGGTCAATACGGTACAGGACAAATTAATAGCGGTCAAGGAACGTACACTTATAACCGGACTTGGTCAAGCAGTGGTGAAGGATTAACAGCTGAAGAACAAGAAGCTATCAGAAAAAACTTGGCGGCGGTGGCGGCGTCGAACCAAGGTAGCAACCGTGGTTTTAATCAAGCCTCCTCCCAAGGAGGTCATGTCACGTTTACTCAGAGTGGAAGCGGAAGCCAAAGTGGATATGGGCAAAATGGATATAGCCAAGGCGGCTATCAAGGACAAGGTCACTCTCAAGGTCAAGGTTATCAAAGCCAGGGTCAAAATTATGGTGGTCAAACTGTATATGTGCAAGGTGGCGTGGGTGGTTTTGAAGGAAATCAAGATGGCCGTATCGTACGAGTGAAGAACAGGACGATTGTATACGATTCGAATCATAATATAATATCACAAAGTGAAACCAGTACTGAATATGGCTCTCTTGGACACGAAGGTGAAGCGGGCAGCTCTTTTAATGCGTAAGTGTCTGTTTTTATTATTGTTATCTGTTTTAAATTAATTCGTGTTTTATGAAATAATATTTGATTGTACATCTTAGAATATATTTTTATTTTTTACGTGTTATTCACACACTAGGAGAAGATGAGATGTGGTTTCAAGTCCTGCTAGATTAGATTAATTATAATTTGAAAAAGTTAATAACAATAATGATATATTATTTATTTACAGCTTCGTTAATAAACAAAGCGGTGGTGGTGTCCAACAAAGCTACGGTTCAGGTTCCAGTTCCTCAGGCCAAGGATTTATTCACGGCTCTTGGGGTACCACAGAAACTGTCAATCCTGATATAATGAACGCTGGTTCTATAACATTTAGAGGTGGTCCGAGTGTGACTGTTGTAGGAGATGAAGAAGAAGATAAATTAGAAGGATTTGGCGTTTATGCTGCACAGAATCATAATAATGAATTTAAATATGGTATCGCTGATGTTACAAATGCCCAAGGGTCTACAGCTGGTGGAAGTCAGTCCGGTGGTTACCAGAGTGGTAGTTATCATAGTGGTGGTGGTTATCATAGTGGTAGTGGTTTCCAAAGTGGAGGACATCAAGGAACTTATCAGAGTGCATCTGGTGCATCGCATGGAAGTAGCAGCGGTAGCTCATATTCGTACTCTTCAAGTTCAGGTAGCTATTGTTGTTAATAGTGTCTGTACATGAAACATAAATGATAAAATCTATTTTAGGTGTATGTTTGTAACAGAGCCCAAAACTATAGTTTTTATTTTTTTTATCTTTGTCACTCATGAAACTAATTCAGTAATTCAAAGATTAGTAAACAAATTATTGTGTAGTTCAAACGAATTAAATATATTAAAATTAGTATTTTATTGGCCACAGGTGGCCAATCGTCTTACTCATCAGGAGGCAGCAGCTACAGTTCTTCCTCACAACAGAGACGTGATAGCACAAGACGGAAACGACAAGATGAGGTATTTTTTAATTTCTTATTTAGATCTTTATTTAGTATCTTAAATAAATGTCTACATATAAAATATTAATATACGCTTTTTCATATTTTTCCTTAATAATTGCAATTAGTAAATTGTATTTACAAACATATTAATGTTTGTTCCGCTTGTTTATAGGTGGATCCTCAATTAAAGGAACTGTTAGAAAAATGTCAAGAAAAATTCAGATGTGAAGTAGTCCGCTGCCGCACGGGACGGCTGGTGAAGGGACAGGAGGTGTCGGTCGCGCTACGCTCTAGGATCAATGCTTCAGTACTTAATGAGGTTAGATCTTTTAGAATAAATGTCTTAAATTTTGAAATGCTTAATAAAAAATATTCTCTGTTTTATATACTATTATTTCTATGTTATATGTCCATGTATATTATGTTTTTGATACATAAAAATAACTTAATAATACTAAGGACTACTCTATGGAGTTATGTCTCAAAAACTACTGCACTGAAGTTGGAAATTAGAATATATATATATATATATATATATATATATATATATATAGTAAATTTAAATTTAATTCAAAAAGGATCAATCATCAATCTTGATTTTAGTTTTCATTAAGGAGCAGCAATTGGAGCTAAAAAAATTAAAATGAAATAAAACAACATTGTTATCTCTTTCCTCCAGATCTCCCAAGACCGAACGATAAAACTCTCCACATTATCTGCGGCGCGAGTGTCCCGCTTGCCAATGGTGGGTCGCCCGAAGGATAACACCTGGCATGTAAGGGAAGCAGTCACGCTGGTCACGCCGCAGCTTGAAGCGCTCGAAAACGGTACTATACCGTTGTGGGTGATTATAGTTGCAGCGGTCGTGGGCGCTTTGTTGCTGCTTCTGTTGATATTTGGATTGTATAAGGTTAGTCATGAAGATTTGATGTTTTTTAAATTTTGTAAGTTTTTAAGACCAATCCCGTATAAAAGATAACTATGAACTAAACATAACTTAAATACAATCTTAATTTACAGTGTGGATTCTTCAAACGCAACCGTCCCTCCGACCACACCGAGCGACAACCCCTCAACGGACGCGACGAACATCTTTGATATCCGACCACCGACCTCGGCCTCGTCAGTGACGTCACCTCTGACGTCGACACCTCTGACGCTGACGCCGCCTCCGACGTCAACGCCACGTCTGACGTCGATACCTCTTCTAGTTCCACTGACGCCGCCAGTGACGTCACTAGTCAAAACTCGACTAGCTTAGACAGGTATTGATGAGACAAAAAAAATATTTTAAATATCGATTTTTGTAGTGATTTTTAGTAGAATCTCGTTTTCCAATTCCAATTTATATATTTTTTATCTGTCGTAACAATTTAGAGCGGCTATATTATCTGTTTTTTTATATTCTATGCCCATTTATATGTGACTATTTTTTATTAATTGTATATATACATTACGTAGGAAGAATAAGTGCCTCATGAAATATCGATATTATAATAAATCTTAAGCATTTTTTATTAAAAAATGTTTGAAGGTTATATAAAATAACTAGTCACGATACTGATACGTGAATCGCGTTATTTACGACATGTTAGATAGAAAAATGTATAAAATTTGGCGTGTCGATGTGTTAAGGCAGCTTTGAAACACGAGTTCACATTTAGAAAACTACGATTATACTAGTATGAATTATAAAAGAAAAATTAAATTAAATGTTACTTAAAAAAATATATATGTGCGTTTATTGTATGTGGATTGGTGTAAAGCTGCCTTTAAATATTAGTAAGTATATGAATGCTTACTTCATATCAAGAATTTCAAGAAAATATATTTTTTATTTTTGTACATTAATTTTTAAATGGACTACAAGTAATTAACGTTATATTTTACCGTAAATTTTAACTGTCAAGCTCATATTTTTTCTGTATCAAATCTTTTTTAGACTTTATATACTCGTATGTTGAAACTTTAGTCGTTTAGACCACAAAATGCAACTAAATACATGTTATTATAATTTAATTAAATTTTAATTAATTTTTAATTAAAAAAAATTACAATTTAAGCAGATAGAAACCTCATTTGAAATTATTGATATGAAATCTGTAATTCAAATACTATGTATGCGTGTTGTAAAATGTGATCTTTATTAATAATAATTAGAATTATATTTCAGTTGCTAAAATGTCTAAATATAGCTAAAATTAAATTAACTATCCTACTAATAAAATTCACTGTCATTAAAGAGTAGTTAGAAGGCGTAGCGTAGGCTTTATGTAATACAATTTTGTACATAAGTTTGTGTGTAGTTTTTAAAAAGTATGTACGTATAAATATATATCTATTTTGTTTAAAATTAAAATACATAAAAAAATTAATTTAAAATAAAAAAAGGTCAATTTGGTGTTTCATCATCACATTAAATTATAAGCAATATTAGATTTTGAGGCTATATTTAGAAAGTGTGCACAGTAGAAGTCACGGCTATTATAAAAATACCTAAATGCTTAATATGAAAATTCCTGATATCTGATTGTATAAGTCGTACAATATTGTTTTTATTCTATACTACAAAAATGAGATTCCTTTTTTTCCCTTGTATTATTTTTATCATATGAAAAAAAATATGTAATTATATTTAAAAAATTCTTAAATTGCTTGAATTGTATACTTATATTAACTTAAGATGACTATTTTTATATATTGTAATGCCTTGCGATACGTGCCTTCTGAAAACTGCCAGTTACTAATAAATATTTTAATGTAAATATAATTTATAGTATTTTTTTTAATTGTGACGTTTTTTCACAGAATATATAAAAAAAATATGAAAAAATTTATAATCTAAACGAATTTGTACTTAATATTATTAGGTGATTATTACTTTGTAAAATTATTTATAAAAGTCTGAATAAAAAATTATATTAATTATATGCAAATGACGAACAAAGCAATAAGGGATCTCGCAAACAAAAAGAGCAATAAAATTCTGTGAAAAAATGTATATGAAAGTATAGAATATCTGCCATTTATAAAATTATGTACTTTATTTATTTTTACCTAAAAGTCAATTATTGGGTTCCGTCACTAAATATTGCTTGTGACATTAAAGAGGGAAACAGAGTGTCTTAATACAATTTTCTCTCTGTACGACGGCAGATTAGTATTAATAATAATTTAATTGTTAATTCGTTAATATTAATTATTTATTTCTAATTTTGTATTTAGAATTCTGCTTCTACTTATAAGTTAATAAACTAAACAGTGGATGCCATAATATTATTTTTGTATGTATCATACATTTTGGTTGTTTGTCCGGCGGTAATGTGCATTTACCAAAAAAAAATTAATACATTTTTTT
>HE671605.1:53324-65297 GCA_000313835.2 Heliconius melpomene melpomene | reverse complement strand
AATATTATTATTTGAATATGTAATCATTGGATACATACTTAATTATCATAAGCATACTTTTCACTAAAAGAGCAAACGAAACTAGCTTCTCACCATTTATTAATAACGAAGCTGACTTGACCTAAATAAATGATTAAATAAGATCCTATCGGATATCTTAATTTCAGTAAACACTCGTTCTTAATGAAGAGATACTAATCAAAAGTGCTCAGTGACAGTACATTTTCATTTAGCTTCAGGTAATTGAGTTTGTTCGTGTAAGTGAATTTACCTGGGTAAGGAAAACGGTACATATCAAAGAAATGCGAGGAATATTATCTATTATATAATAATATTTTATTATGGTAACGTTAAATTCTTATTTCGTAGGCAGGAAAATTACAGCGTTGGGTTCCGCCAACAAATATGTAATGTCTCGTTCTGACCGAAAGCTAAGAACAAGGTGTCTTAACACTAGGTTCTCATTGCCTAAAGCATGAACCTGCGTAAATTAAAAAAGTAGCCTAAAGCAAAACTTATTTACTTTTTGCGATAGGTATGTAAATACAAATTTCATTATTAAATAGAATGCATTGGCATTGCATGTGACACCCAGACATCGATTGCGAGAGGGACAGGACCGCCCTTGTCCTATACTATCTGTAGTCACTTCGTATCAGAATTGATGATTCCGCACTGATAAGGGTTTTGATCCATTTAGACTAAATGCATCCTTTGTTGTTAGTCTGGTTTATTCACTTTTTGTTGTTTTAGATCTCTATCTTTGAATGCACGAGGTTCAATTTTAAAGAGATCTTTTGTAAAATATTAATGGTAGCTACAGTTTATTTTTTTACAGCAAGCGCCTTGTTAATATAACACACTTTTATCTCTAAGAGTATAAAAGTAAAAAAATATATACGTAATAAAATATTTGCAGCTTTGGATCGTCATCGAGTAAATTTTGTATATAGTCTTCAATTTAATGTTATTTTAGTATAACTACAATATATACTAAAATAACATTAAAATGAAGTGTATTTAAAAATTATAAAAGATAAAGAGGAGATGGCGTCCATTGAATGAATTATGTTAAACTTAGCATAGATAAAGCTTAGCTTTAGCCTCCCAATACGCGTGTCTCGAATTCAGGCAGAAAGACAATAGGTAGGTAGTAGCTAGTCGTTGTGGTGCAGAGGCACAACCTGCCATTGTAAACGCGACGGTTCTGAGTTCAAATTTAATTTAATTTTAAACTTGCTCTGTTAAAGGGTGGCGTTGTTTTGTCACTTAACATCTCTAGAATTCGGCGGAAAGTGGGAAACAGAAGTGTATTAATACAGAAAAACGAGTGTATTAATGCTAGGTTCCCAAGTTTTCTGCTACCTGTAGGATATAACTAAAAAAAGACAAGAGGTTCTTTCTGTCCATCTTGCTAATCAGGAAACGTGAACCTACTAAAAAGATGTTTAAATATATTTACGGAACAGTTTACAAACATATAGAAAGTACGTTGACTGTTCTTCTAATTTCTAATGTTTAATGAAATAGGGGCGGCCTTTGTTCTATCATCGTTTTATGTATAGCGGTCCACGAAACTCTTTAATCCAAACATCATATTTAAAACATCATATTAACTATGTTATTAATGTTTCATTTTAAAACATACTAACAGCTTGTAATAGATTTTGAACTGACATTGATGGGTAGATAACATCGCTCGGCCGATTCATTTGCCGTAATGATATGGTTCGTTAATCTGGGACAATCGACAATTCTATTGAGACCTAGTTTGCTCTCTAACAAAATTTTACTAAGTATATAAGTATGTATGTGCGGTCGACGTTGAAATTGATTTTAATCTTTTTACATGTTTCTTTACTATTTCCATACATTTAATGGTGTACAATAAATAAAATGTGTCTTGAAATATTATACATCTTCGTAAGCACACTTTAAAAGAATATTAAATAGAATCTCATTGGGACTAGATAGACAAAATTAACAACTTAACTCTTAGTTTCAAATTTATCGATAAAAGCTTAAACAGTAATATCGATTTTATGAAAGCCTTCAAACTATAAAACTTATTTTGATTGAATTTGATTGTAGCATTTGACATATAAATAATATTGGCACAAGATTTGTTTAAACGCCTTTGGGAAGTTATACATTCAGTTTGTAAAACAATAGGCTTTCAGTCAGTGATCTCGCTTTTGTCTAGCTTGATATGATAATTTATTGAATAGTTCAATCAACGGAGTCTTTTTTTTATTAAAACAATTATTATGATAGTTATTAGAACGATAAATGACGCTATCGTAGCAGAGTTGTAAAAACCCTGGTTGTTAACGATAGGTGCAGGTTAGAAGAAATTTTTTTTAATAAATATGAAGTACCTATACAAAATAGGTGGTAATTACTACAGATAATTACGATACACGAAAATATTTAGCCTAATCTATACGTCAATTATAACTTGATATAAGTATTTCTTTAAAATATTTTACCTACTCGTAATTAATTAAGCTATCTTCTTATATATTTCATCAGCATTAATACTACATCTTCTATTTTACTTCATAAAATATGATCAATTGTTTTTATTTAGTGCTTTTCAACTATCATCTAGTATCAATCTACTCGAATTACACAAAAATTTACGACAATGAGGCTACTCCGGTCTTGATGAACAATAAATTTCTTTTAACAGCCCAATGTCGGTCCAGTCTGTGGGCCGGTACAGTTTGTGAGGCTCTATGTCACCTAATTTATAGTTTTTCTTTGTTTTGTATTTTGCTTTTTTTATTGTTTTATTGTCTGACATTCTTGTATCGTCCATAAAGTCTTTATGAGTTCGTTAAAGATCTATTACTTTTGCGGTCGGTGTTCTTTGCTAAATTACTTCTTATCTTTTATTTTATGGACAGAAGTATTAATCAGATAAAGTTAAAATATATTGGCGACACTTATTTTTTCACATCTGCTTTATTTTGCAAGGCTGTAAAAATTATTTAATGACAAAAAATACATTTTTAGCTTAATATTTATTGGCTATTGGAGCCATTTTTCCAACCTAGTCAGACCTTTAATTACAAACGATTGAGGAGGTTGGAAAAATGTCCTTTAACTAATTCTATATAATAAAATACTAAAATTGTCAAAAATACATAAAGTATCTAAAGCTTAAAGTAGCAAACTTATTGCTTTCTTGAGCTTACTTAAAGTAATCTGTATGTAATCGAAAACTTCATAAATAAAGATAGTTTTTGAATATATATGTATATCTATGTTTAAAAACTGCATAAACAACATTTTCTTTTGAAATTTTAAAAAATATTTCATTTAAATCTTAGTAGTAATCTTAAAAGAGCAATAAAAACATTGGCGATTTTTCATTTTCTATACTTCACCTAGGGACTATCGAAACGTTGAGACGGATGTTGTAAAGAAAGAGAAAGAGAAAAGAAAGAAAGAGAAAAGAAAGTCTAATATATTTTATAAAGAGACATGATCTAATTAAAATTTTATTTCGAATGACCGAATCCAGAGAGGGCAATAAAATGGTAAGTAGGTACAGTATTGTAGCACTTTATAGTCGTTATATAAAAAACAAATAATTTATTTTTATACTGTTGTTATGGCATCAATAAATAAACCAACTGATGATGACCAACTGATGATGACCAAAAATTATGTTTTATTATCTGTGACAAAACGTAGTAAAGTACAACTATACTACTGTATAAATAATTGGAATTTTCCTTCTTCTTCTTCTTTCTTTTTCGTCAATATCAAGACATTTCATATAGTGATAGCAATAGATCCAGTATCATTTTTTATTTACCTAGACCGAAAAATAAAATGATTTATAAAAGATTCACACACAGCTAATTTGGTATTAGTAAATAATCTAGCACATACCGTATAGTTTATAGTCTAATTATCAATTTTTACAAAAACACAATTTTTGGCCTTTATAAATGGCCCCTTGGCCCCTTGACGCCCTTGGTTGGCAGTGGACGGCGATAGGCTGATGAAAAAAATATACCTACATAAAATAGCATATTTTGCACTTAAACTAAAACCTATTATAACACCACATATCTTATAACAACATTACCTATAACAAGAACAACGCATTGTAAACTTATATTACATTTACCCCTAACTAGGTAACTGTGAAATCTCATTTGCAAAGCGGTTGCAAAGAAGTATTCTTCTGATTATTCACGGTTCCCCTATAATATCTTAAGAACTTATAACGCTATGCAAATTTCAACCTTATTTTACAAGGAATAAAGTGTACTTTAAATAATAACGTATTATACTTATCGTAAGATTTTTTAAAAGATTCAACAAAAAATGCAACAGAGCATCGACAACATGATGAAATACCTGCTATCCGTTTATAAATATTTATTATCTAATTATCGGAGTTGTATTCTTATTTGGTCGTTTGGTCGTTTGGTATAGGCTTTAAAGGTTAATTAAGGTTCTAAAAAATAATACATACGATAACTTTCTCATTTTTTTTATTTGTAGCCTAACGCTGCATCCCGTGTATAGGAATTGTAGTGTTAAAACACTTCGTTACCCACGAAACGACCAATTTTCGAGACATTGTGTATTAATTGGTGGAACTGACCATCGCGCTTTGTGTTGTTACCATAGCGAAAAAATGAAAAAAATCATTTCTCTATGTGAAAATCGAATCCCAATACCACTGAACTTACGGCCTCTTTTTTATCACACACTTATTAAACATATCTAACATTTTGCGGGCTACGTAGAGAAAAGCTAGTGAAACGATATTTCATTCATTATTCTACCCATCTACGGACGTTATTAAATTAAGGCGAAACCCAATGTCGCACTTTGTGTAATTAGACCGAGGAAATACCTATAATATATAGATTCTCATAAATTGAATCTAATCATTTACTTATTAAGTTATGTATGACAAACACTCAGACAGATTTAAATAATTATGTATTTAGTAAATGTTATTTTGTTCCTAAAGAATACGTCTCTTAAAATGTTTCTGTAATTATATCATAAATTTCTCCCTTTGTTACTGTAATTATGACAAAATATTTTTACTATTTCACTCACAGATTTTAAAATATAATATAAAGCAAGAAAATGCAACTGAAAAGTTCATACTATGATAATAGTGTATTTACGACCACATATCCAACAAATGACGTCTAAAAATATTTTTCGTGTTTCATAATGTTCATCGATTAGCAAGAGTAAATGTAGGTGATGAATATACATCACCTCGTCCAAAGTTAAACGCAGTTCGGTGTTCCCACAATGATGTAGTGTCCATTATACTTTATTAAGAGTTTAGTCAATATTTGTGTATGTTGGTGCACGATTGGACGACGCAATTAAATTTTGCCGCTTGGTCACCCTATGTCCATACAGTTTAGTACACATCACCAGTTCATAGCGGTGATAATAACGTTAATTGTGCAACTGTACAAGTATCAAAATTCGCTATTTCAAATTAATATAATGGAAGCAAATTGTTTAGCTAAATATTTTAATTGTTATATGAAAATGCATTCTATTCGATATGTTTCAAAATTTCAATAGATTTTGTTACGTTGACGTATATATTATAACAGAAAATATGTTTTACATTTCATTCGGTTATAGTAGATATGTATATTTCCATACAAACACACCTACCGCACTCACCGCATTCAGCAGAATTAATTCTATAATACCTCTAATTAACTAAAATCCATAATTAAATTTTGTAGCATGTCCAAAAAGTGGCCAACAAATTAAACTGGAAACCTAATTTAGAATGAGAATTAAATGTTTTATATAATTGCCTAGGACAAAATGCCAGGAAATCGTTACTAACGTTGCAACTGGCAAACTCGGCCATAGTCCGATTCGGGGTCGGAAGCTGTACAAAAAGTTTTAGACAGGTAACCCGTTCATTGTGATGACAGAGATAATTTGCATTGTAATAGACATCCGGCCTCCACCTTTAAAATAGACAGGTTAGTTAGCATATGCTCATCCGAACCTATGCATTCATAAATATTTCATTTTATAGGTCAGCGATTCAATGCATGCGGTTATCGTTATTTAGTGCTGCAATATATAATGTGATGCATGGACATTTATTTCATATGCACATTTTTATACGAGTCGCTACAATGTTGGCGTAGAGACGTTTCATATTGGTTGTATTGATCATATATGAATGCATATTTTTTGTAAATAAGTGTAATATATCTATTTCAGTAGTAAAGTACAATAAATTCCCATATATTGTGATAAAGGTAGAATTTAACAGGTAATGTACGACTGTTTTCATCCTGACGACCATCTAGACAGTCTAGTTAGGAAGCGGTCTAACTAAACAAAGGAAAGGCCTGTATGGAGGTTCCAATGGTGTTGAAGATATTTTACATTTGACATGTTTATTAACACACAATCTGAGGCCGTTCTGACGCAGTGGAGTAGTGTGTGAATTTTAACTTTTGGTTGTGGGTTCGATCCTCAGTTGTTGAAGTGATTACATTTATATTATGTTTTTTCTTCGCTCTGGTAGACAAAGCGGCGTATTGTGTTGAGGCAAATCGTTATGTCTTGAAAATTTGGTGGAAAGTGTGGAACGTGATGTCCTGGCTATCTTGGTCTGGGTAAAGTAAATATTTCACATATTTACATGTTTTACAACTTTAGTCCAGAGCTCACCATTATCTTATTTTTCCCAGCAAAATAGCAACGGGAACTATTTACCATTATATATGTTTTTTTTTAATTTAAAGTAAATATATACATATTTTATTAATAATAAGCATATTAACTGGATAAATATATTGAAAATCGCAATAAAAATACTATCCTTATACTTTTAGCTTTCTTATAACTACCAGTCATTCATCATTTCGACCATGACAGTCATCTTTGACATATATTTTGACCATTCAATGCTACGTAGCAGATTAAATAAGCAATAGCATCAATGGAATACGATTTATGGATAAAGCGATACGTTTTTACATCTTATACAGTTATACAAGTGGGTGGTCTGGAGACGGACTGACTACAGTAAGATAGATTCATCACCATTATAGGAATCCCTGCGAGATGTACAATAGCATAATAGTTTCAATTGATCTCTATTTCAGATTGTCCAAAATGTTTATACAGGTTATATCTTCTTGAAATTTCTGCAGAATTTCTCGTTCGTTGAATTAAATATGGATTTGTATCTGTCTATGTACTAAATGAGTGGAAAAGAAAGGTATAGAGTGACTCTTCGCAACAATAATGAAATGAAAAAAGTATATGAATATGAAAATGTAAATGGAAAGCCTATTGCAATAAATTACCATTTCTCACAAAATCTTAAAACGTTACAAGGAAATTACTTTAAGCCAGCTGGGCTTGTACACCTGACCTAAAATTCTTTTACAATACCTGTAATTAAAACCAAATATTCGTAAGTGAAAAATACGAGGTAGCATCAATATTTTCATTTCATCATGGAAAGTGATTACTCGATTAATTAATGGGGAAGTAGGTTACGCTAGCGTAGAGAGATCTTTTAATAATATGAGCGCTTGAAAGCGTGCTCCGAAAGAATGTAGATATTTATACTTATTTTTTTATTTTTCATCTGTATCTTACATGTAGCAATGAATGCAGTGGAAACTAGGGTTAAAACACTCCTTTCCCCAGACACTATCCATTTTTTGAGACATTACTTGTTGCGAGGCAGACCCGTATGTCACACTTTGTCTTTACTAGAGCAAGGCAATGAAAATAACTCATTCCCCTAAGTGTGAATCGAACCCACGACCATCGTATTTAACCAAATCCTACTCCATATGGTAGTATATGGCTATACAACGTGAATTGAAATCTAACTTGTCTACAATCGAAATGAAGCACAAGCATCTCCTGCATCACATTGTTCCTTTGTTGGCGACTCGTGGCCGTACCCTTTGTCCGAGAATTGTTTTATACAGAATGTAAGTCACGAATGCTATGTACCAGCTAACTGAATAAGAACTACGCTCTACCGGTACTCTCTCGCTCTACCGGTATTGTTGCAATACTAACAACTATATCTAACGATTGTAGTGATGCTAATTGTTGTATGGCTTAGTCAAATGGATTATTTAGTTGTTTACGCTTAAAAGTTCTTATATGTTACGTGATTTCCTATGTGGAAGCGAAGATAGTGGAAATATGGTTGGAAGAACTGCGTATAAAATGGGTCAATATTTTTTTTATATATTTTATGTATCTAAATATGTTTTTGAATATATAATTCAAATTAACCTCACAAATTATATACTAAAATGTATCTGCTTCTAAAGATGTGTATTAATTATTTATTATCTGTGTAATAAATCTTAACATCATAATCATCCGTATCTATAATAACGAAACAAGACTGACATTTAGATGTTCCATTTTCCATACAAAAGATGTAAGATGCAAATGCCAGCATTGTGGCAACTTCTTTACTCCATGTATTCGCTCGTGCCGATCTTGACCTTACCGCTATCTTAATCTGATGAGAAGATAGCCCAGTACTGTGGTCCTGGTACTTTCCATCACATTATGTCTTATTACTTGTGAATAAGGAATATTTTTCTGTAGACAGTCCACTGGTCGTAGAACAGTCTTCATAAAATGGCTACACGATTCTGCTAACACTTGTGACCGTTTCAGTTTTAGTATGTGCAAGGTTAAAATAAGCGTGGGATTTGACTAAAAATAGAATTTATTGGTGAAAATATTTATAATATTTTTTTTATATACAAAAAAAAATATTCCATTATAATTAAATATACGTTGTAATTGAATCGTAAGTTCAAATATACGTTCAATATCTGTCTTGTCGTAAAATATTTTTTATATGAACATAATATAGGAATTTTATTTTACTGTCATCGCAATAGGTACACTAGTAAATATGTTTGACAATTCTTGACTACTACTGGCTATGTTGAAATGTTAAATATTAATATAAAGCTTTTATTGTGATGCCTTATAATGACTTCTCTTATATTTTCTACATTTTGGGGGATATTTACGAGAAACTTAATTTATCTAATTAAATAAATAGATGGACATAAATAAGTACTATTTTACATGAATATTCGTTTGAGCAGTCAAAACTATATAATATATACATATTTATAACATGCAATTAATAAGCAAACTGTGAAGTAGAACATCGCGCTACCTCGAGGGTGGCATCATATTTGTGGCCAAGAACTGTAGCAATATTCTCAAAGTAACATGACAACTAGACGACTCGAATACAGAATAGTTTAATAGACGGCTAGTCGTTAATAACGTGTTCCAATTGCGATTGTTGACTCGTCTTCTATAATATTATATGAAAAAGTAGTCTGGAGGAATTTGGGTATTATAGTCTGATTTTTTCTTACATATTCGTTTAATTGTATATTTTATTTATAGTTTTGAAATTTCTTTTAATAATATTCTATGTAACACGATGTTATGAAAGAGAAAATTATCTACTGTTTATTCTACTACGTAGCGAAACGTAAACGTAATTCTTAGGCACGATATTTTTATTTGACGAAATTTTACTTTTACTTTTTATATTATAAGTAAAGTTACATAAGTTTCTTCAACAATATAAATAGGATACCAGATAGGACATAATTTATCACCTACATTCTTACAATACTGAAGCATATATTTTTTTAATAAAAATAATTTACTACGCGTATGTACAATATATATGGTAAAATATATATTCCTCACGATTCGTAGTATGTCGAATATTTGATATTATTTATGTTGTCTGTGTCGGCTTATGAATGCTAATTTCAGTGAGAGATATCTCCCATTTGGCGTCATCACTCAGCTGGGTCCACGAGTTGTTCGACTAATAAAGTTGTACGACGCAGTGCCCGTGCCAAATAGATTTATCAACATAGTATAATAAGTCATGCTGCTTTATGCTAGATGGCAGAATTTTAATTAAGACTTAGGTGAAGTTTTTGTTAATGAAAATTTGACTCTTAATATGAAAATAAAAAGAAGTGTTAAAAGTAATAAAATGTCGTTTATAATAAGTATTCTCGTGTTATAAAATCATATAGAATAACTATCATATGAAAAAAAAATAGTCATGTTATCTAACTTAATCATTAAATTTATATTAGTCATCTCCTTTAATATTGTAATAAACAATTAAAGGCTTCTGAATCGATTTTAATACAACTTAAATTAATCTGTAGCCTTTTTTCAAGGAATAAATATTTTTTGTTACCAAAATTACACTTTGTTCACTTAGGTATTTTGTATTAATTTTGTGTATAATCAAATATTAATTTATATTTTTTTCACAATTACTGGACTGATCCAGGGAATATATTAAACAATATTTATGTACCAAACATAACCTTTATGATTAATAAAATTATAATGTATAGATTTTGGAAGTAGGATAAAGAACCAAAACCATATTACCTGTAATATATATATAAACTTGGCAATAATTATAACCAACTTCACATATTATAAATTCAGTAAAAGTTCAACAAAAAAATTCAAATAAAAAAACCTTATAAATGACTTTTACGTGATACGCTAACATGTGAGAGCAATAAATAATTTTACTGCTTCATATTTACATTTTTATCATAAACGAGTTGACATTATGAGTATTCACATCGTAAATTTGTTTTATAAACACAATTAAGCTGAGATGTTTTTATTAAATTCCGCCGCAGGCAGTTCGCAGTACATTTAAACGGTTCACATTGTAGAGTGTGGAGAGTGAAGGAAATGGCAGGTTTAAGAATTATTTTATACAAGCATTTATAACAATTTTATTCTTATAATAGTACTTCTCTGCATCTTTGTACTTACATGTGTAATGATTTTATATAAATAGTTTTTATATTTACGATAATTTGTTATAGAAAAATGTAAATCAACCTCTTTGTTTAATAAAAAGATATATTTGAAAATTTATACATAGAACTAGCGCGACACTTGATGTGTTGAAAATTCTGATGCGCATTATTAGATTTGGAGCTGAAGAGGAAAGTGGTCCTCTAGAATAAAATATTGTATTATAATTTAATATATACATTGTACAAGCCTAATGGTATCTAGCCCTGGAAGAAGTATAAGTTCTGTAAAAGTCCTGAGATATAAATTGTAGAAGCCTAATGTTATCTAGCCCTGAAAGAAATATAAGTTCTGTAAAAGCCTCGAGGTGTTTGATTTCTTTACAGTCAGAAGCGGGATCAGATTCAGCCCCAAAGTGAGGTACGTACAACAAAAACATGGAAATCAAGTTTTCCACTGCTAGCTTTTGTAAATATTATTGATCGGAGAGCTTTTGATTGAAAATTTAGTCACTTTAAGAGTTATTATGCATTTTATTAGAATAGTATGAAGATAAAGTATATTTTATAGAATAGTGTGATGATGAAGTATATTTGTTAGAATAGTGTGATGATGAAGTATATTTTGTAGAATAGTGTGATGATGAAGTATATTTATTAGAATAGTATGAAGATAAAGTATATTTTATAGAATAGTGTGATGATGAAGTATATTTTGTAGAATAGTGTGATGATGAAGTATATTTTATTAGAATAGTATGAAGATAAAGTATATTTTATAGAATACTATGAAGATTAAGTATAATTTATAAAATAGTATGAAGATTAAGTATATTTTATAGAATAGTATAAAGATTGATACACGGCTAAGGATGCCGTAGATGAATTAGTGGTCAGCGTGCCACAGAAGAATGGTTAGAATACCATAGATGAATTAACGGTCAGCGTGCCGTAGATGAATTATCGGTCAGCGTGCCGAAAATTGATGATTGATATTATGTATTTAGAGTAAGAGCCTGCTTGCTCGAGGCTGGTGGTGGCCTCGGTATGTCGGGCGTAGTAGTAAAGTAAAACATTAAGTAAGCGCCTGCTCGTGACTGATGATTGCGGC
>HE671605.1:18993-49516 GCA_000313835.2 Heliconius melpomene melpomene | reverse complement strand
CAGATGTTGACAATGGACAAGGACTATAACAAATGAGGACAAAAATCCTTTTGTTAGCAAAACTATTGGATATATTCCTCGAATTACAAAACGCTTAGTTATTTGTTAAAGTCCCATTAAGTTTTGTCATTTCAGCGCTGTATCAGCAAATTTTAAAAAAGGAATAGCCATAGAATTATCGTCCTTATAAATAAATAATAAAATTGTCTGTGAATGCACTTATAAATTTGCTTACCGCATTGTCCCATACAATTGAGATATCTCTTGAATGAGTTGTCAATAAATGAAATTTGTTTCCGCCGTATAATTTTGTAAGATTCTTCTTTTCTTGTCTTTTATTATGATCATTTGTCATCCATTAATTTTTAATGATGCGTGGTTTAAACATTTATAATTCGATTTCGATTTAACACAACAAAAATGTGGAAGCACTTCCCAATACAAGATACCTGTATGTTATTTACAAGTAATATTTATTTACATAATTCCAGTAGACGGTAACTCGACACAATGTCAATAACGACAAAAGTATTTACTCTGACGAGACTTACAAAGATCAGAGTAAACACTCGGGCACGCCCACGGAACGCCGCAGTGATACGCCGATATCTTTTGTTGATATTATGCCTTATTAAGTTAAGCATAATATTGTTAAGTATTAAAATGCATACCTTACCTGCTAGTTCATCATTGTACAAAATGTCAATATTTCGTCATTACTTGAAGTCAAAGAAACTGATGATATTTTGGACTTATATGTAATAGCAGTCACTCCAGCTTGGCGTTAGACGTAAAATTAAATTAAATATAAGTAATGTTGTATAATTTAATTGATAAGTACCGGCTTGTTTTGATTAAAATGAATGCCGCTAAAGTCTATGTAGAAGTAACCTAGTATTAAGATACTCCATTCCCAACTTTACCGTCCAATTTTGGAACTATTGCGCATGTGAGTGGAAATTTACGCGCTTTGTTACTAAAGCTAGGAAATGAAAACAATTCATTACCCCGAGTGGGAGTCGAACACACAACCATCGCATTTATACTCAAAAAGCCTCAGTTAAAGTAACTGTCAAAGTATTGGGCAGAAAAATATATAGGATGAAGTTAAGGTTGTCTTACTTAAGTATCATGATATTATATTTATAGTCTCTTAACTTTTAAGTCGATGTTTTTCTAGAGATAACAAGTTTAGTGTCTAGGTCATAAAAATAACTACATCAGAAAAATTATATTATGATGTTTTCTTCGAATATTATTATTATAATGATTCTTCAACTATACTATAAGTACCAAGATCTCCTTATACATAATTTCTTTAGATCTAAAAATACTAAAACAGCTTCAAATTTAAAAATAAAATATAAATCTTAAAATTAGTCCAAATTAAGTCTATCCTATTATACCAATATTAAAACTTCCAAGTTTTGCAGTCTTGTTAAGGCGTATTCGGCAATACAATCTAAGTTTAAACAAGGCGGGGTGATCACAATATCGGCACAAGATTTTACGTCTCAAAAGCATTGCCTGTCGAATTTCACGTGCAATTTGCTTTGAAAAGCCTTTGAGCCGTGGCTAATGTTTTCGCTAAGCGATTTGTTCAACTTGCAAGACAGAAGCGTTGTTTTTAGCAAATTGCCGCTTCCCGCCGTCAAGTCTATCGTTTAGATTATATTTGAACCATATATCGACTTTACAGTACATTTATAATTATAAATTGGCTATTTTCGTTTTTTTTATTTATGATAAAAATACATACTATTTATTTTTTTATGTTAGTTTTATATTAACAGGTACAGGTTTATTATAAAATTAATTATGTTATGTTTATACCTCTATTTCTTTTTAGTTATTATGTACATTATTTATTGTTACGTAAATACGTATGAAGTTGTTAGAAGCTCAAAACTAACCTAATAAGACGATAAGATATTAAATTACTTATTTTAATAATTTCTTTCAAAATAATAAAACTTAATATATTATTTTCAATACAAAAGTTAACCGTTATACCAAATATGCCTATTTCATTGATATTCAAAATTCCCACAGCCTACAAACTTTTTCGACTATAGGTACAGACGTTCACAATAATATAAAAATCGTAATCTTTAACTTTTAATTTACGACACTATATTATCATACCCTCCTTGAGAGCTGTATAAATATTTAAAAAACTTCAACTCATTGTGCAGGATACTATTTTTCGACGGATTATGCAGCTGCAGTAATCGTATATGTCACATATGGTGATTTACGATGTCTCATGCTGCGTTTTATTCGATAGTAACAAATGACGCAGTATTGTAACTTGCTGCACTCTGGTTTATAATTTAAAACCTTATAAAACTAATATATTGATAGCAAAAAGATATAAAATTCACAAGTCAAATATGATATATCAAAATATATAAAAAATTAAAACCAAAAGAAAAAAAAACAATTCGGAAAGTTCCTTTTAATTTGTGCGTGTTATAGAGTTCGTAGAGCTAAAAGTAATTAATTTACACTTCTAATTATATTCAAGGCGTGGTGTTGGGTTCCACCTTACTTACAATTATAATAATATATTTTTTCTTTTCGATCTGGTGTCGAGGCAAAGCGCGGCGTTTAATTCCGCCACTCTACAGGCTAAGCCTTTGAATTGCACGGAAAGTAGGTGCCTGCTTCTGTGAGATACAGCGTGAAGATGAAAAGATTTTTTTGTATTACCAGATTCGAATGATTATATCGATAGTATCGTTAATGTTTGTGTATACAGTAAAGACATAAATAGCATAATTATTTTTCATTCTGCACCCTAATTTTTGCTTGTTAAGCAATAACCTAAACAAATATATTTCAAGGCCAAAGTTCTTTCTTTCTTACTTCACCAGCAAAACGACGATAAATTAAATGATGTTAAGTATTGGAATTTAAATGTAGTACATTCATATACAGTATCAAACGAGTACGCTAAGAGGTAACTGTATCATTGAATGTGTGAAGGAACTTCTAATTAATTTGTGCCTCAGAGTGTCGACTCAGTGACTAGCCTTCAATCAAATTTGAAGGTGATTCAATTTAAACTTATCTGATATGATACCTACTGGAAGCCTAAGAATCAAAGATTATAACGAGAGTTGTGAAACAAATATTTTAAGAAGAAAATAATTCTGTATTCATGGTTTAGTTATATTTTTGTAGTAAAAGCTACTTATGTAAAATACATAATACAGCGTTTATAATGTACTAAATTTATATATTTTGCATTTCCAAAAACTTTTATTAATATTCTTTAATTGTTTAATAATAATTAAACAAAACTACTCTCAGCTTTAGTTTTGCTAAAACGCATTGCTATATCAGTTTTTCCGAGCCATCTACGTCTACTTGTTCTTTGAGAAACCATTAGTTCTCTAAATACAATCCATTAAAGCAACGATAGATTGGGCGGGCTCGTTTTATCGAAGACCAAAATCTGACGTCCAAAAATATTATTGAGGCATGATGAGGATTGACGGGCGAAAAATGTACCAATCACAAAATAAGTAACGACCATGAACTTGGATATAATGTTACTTTGACCACATTGCTAACAAAGTTGTATGGGGTATGTATTCTTAAAGCGCATATAACGCGGAGTGTATTGACACTAAGTTTTCCAACCGAACCAGTGTTAAGACACTCCGTTCTCTGCTTTCCGCGTGAAGTCGAGACATTCCGTGTATGGTGGTGGTATAAGCCTACGTAAGTACCTACTTGTAAACGCGAGGTAAATAAAATAAAATATTTAATATTGTGATATCTTCGTTGTTGGTGTCGAGACAAAGCGCGGCGTTGAGTTCCGCATCCAACACACAATGCTTCCAGAATTGGGAGCGGAGTGTCTTAACTCTAGGCTCCCTCTGCCTTCCCTGAATCGTAAAACTAGTAAAAAAATCATTAACAGCATCACAAACCACAATTCCACACAAACAAAAACCCACAAAAACGTAAACTGCAATACAAAATCAAACATACATATTAGCAAAGCGTTGTGTCCACCACTCAATTCGCACTTAATAAAGTGTCATCCACAATACCGGGAATGCAATTCGAAATGATTTGCACTCATTAATCGTCTGAGTCTCAACAGAAAATTCCTTTTGCATTGCGCCATTCATCAGGCGACGAATTATACCCGTGGCTGTTTACTGTCGGACTTCGTGACGGGTGTAATCAATAATTTAAAAAAGAAAATGATAAATTTGTGTGATTTTTTTTTTTTTGGTTTTTTTAATTGATGGATGTGTTTGCGTTTTTTTTAGTTTTGACGTAAAGAAAATGTATAGTGACACGTCACTTTAATTTCTTTTTTCTAAGAAACAGAATTTTTGCTGAAGAAACTACAGTTTAAAACTTTCGCCAGTTTTTGAATATTATTAGTAAAATCATTGTTTATGTAAAAGAACTGATATGTACTTCTATTGTTATTATATTTTATTAATTATACTGATTAACAATTAACAAAAGGCAGTTCTTGTATTCTAGTAGTCACGCCATTGACAAAATTAAAATCGTATACTAAAAGAATCATCATCGTATAAAGTAAAGTAAGTGGCAATTTCACGACCCTCGCCCAAGTATTAATTATTCTATCTTTCAAAAAAATTAAGGAGCCGTATGCTCTAAAGTGCTCTCAGACAATAAACCCGTAGAAAACGTTTTCGTTCGCTTCATAACAAAAACAATAGATGCACAATTATAATGGAAATTTGCGCTCGCTAGCTTTTTTCTACCTCCAGCACACCGCAGACTGGATTCATTAAATTCCAAATTATCAACACACTTCATCAACCAAATGTAAGTGAAATAACCATTAAATTTAACAGGGTGCCACCGTTAATTTGAATGGTAACTTGGTTCATATTTGCAGCCTATAGGTTATAATTTCCAATGCGCTGGGTTTCCAAAAGCGCTAAATCATGGCCTAACACGTATTTATGATGACAAAAGATTTTTTTTCCATATTAAACTTTATTTCAAATCCCATACAGTTTGCTGTTGAAATACGCGAATATTGTTTTTCGAATATTTTTTAATAATAGCTTTAAGAATTCACCCCTATTGAGACTTAAGCTCCATTCAATGTTTAATTGTTTTGATTTTTCCAGAAATACAGAATCAAAAGGGTGAATAATAAGCGAGATATTGAGAGGGCGGCACAAAATGTAAATTATTTAGACAATAATTCCGGATTATCTTGAGTAAAAGTAAAGAGTGAAAGTTATTTCCGTATTTGTTTTCAAATAAGAAAAGACATTGTTTATGTACGATATTAATTTTAATACAACATTTTCCCGCACTGCAAAGAAGACAGAGAAAATCTGATGTTAAGACATTCCGTACACCGTATGCCCCAAATCGAGACATTGTACGTTAAATGACAGAACTTAACGCCGCGCCATTGCTATACATAATATTCACCTTATCATTCCATCGATAAACGGTTACGTAAAGGGAAATATTTTATCGATTAAAAAAAATATCCCATTCAATTAAATTAATAAGCAACATAATTAATAATAACACAGCAAAACTTCACTACCCCACAAACGAAACTAACTACAAAATAGAGAAAAAAAATCCGCACCAGAAAGTGTAAAACGAGAAAGAGTACCTTTTATAAGCGCATTAAAAATAAACTCGACATGAAATCGCGTCCTTTACAAATTAAAAAGGGCCGACTCTGATTCAGTACGCAAACGTTCTAATTACTCAAAAAATTCATATACAGTATATATGGACGTAACGCTCATTAAGCCCTAGGGGGGGAAATGGAAGTCGACTTCATTTGATTTCCACATATGAATTAAATTTTTATGTACGCGGTACAGCTTGAAAAAGTGACGCGAGCTGGCTCTTTGATTATAGTCGGTAGTTAAATTATGCCATAAAAATCTTTTTTTAATAAAAATAAAAGTGTGTTTTATATTTTCTTCATTTAAATATTAATGTTGGTGATAGTTTAACGGAATCAATTGTTTTTTTTATTTATGTTTGCTATCATCATACATTATTATTTATCTGTGCTGTTTATATTTACAGATATGACAGATAAATATGTGAATAAATTATTCTTTTATTTACGTCATGGTTTTTTACAAAAGAATAAAATAGAATACTTTCATAAAACAGTTTCAAATTTTGAAAAACCTTTGAATATTTCAACTATGTCCTTTTTATATACGAGTAGGATCCATTATTCCATAAAAACGAATTCGAGCAATAGCGAAGGATGGAGTGTTTTGACACCTATCTACCATACCTACCACCATATACAGGATAAAGCGTCAAGCTATAAAAGAAAAGTTACTACATTTAATAAATAATAAAAGAAAAACATGCAACTTAACCACACAAATATAAAGTAAATTAATGATGCCATCAATAACCTCACAACAAGGTAGTGATGATAGGTCGTTTACACGCAACATACTAACTTGACAAGTACATAGGCAAATCATATTTGACTAAAACTCCTTTAACTCGATAGAATTTATAACTAGGCCTTTACTGCGATGTGTCGTGATATGCGACGATAAAGAGGCGACTGTTTAAAGTAACTGCTTATCGCCGCCTTTCTGTAGTAATATATCTGTCGAGCAATAAAAGTATTTTACACTTTTAAAACATGCTTTTGCTACATGCATATAGCAGGGCTAAGTGAGGGAACCTGGGAATCCGCCGAATCCTGAGGGTATTGCGTGTTATTTGGCGAAACTCAACGCCGTGCTCTTCCTCATTACCAGAGCGTAGAAATGAAAATATTAAACATTTCATTTCCTCGTGGAGGAATGGAACCTCCGCCCCATCGCTATTATAATCGCACGCCTATGCACTTGTGCCACGAATGGCATTAAATGACAATTTAACATTATAAAATAAGCTTTTACTAAAAACAATATAACTATAAAATAAACCAATTATTTCATTATCTTTATTCTATAAAAAAATACAAAATTATAAATAGGTGCACATTATTACATACTATTAAATAATTTAATTTTTAATATTTCCAGCAATCATATTAATGTTACTGTGCTTCTTAATACGAAAGCTTATTTAACATTTCTACAATATAAGACCGTCTTAAAGAATATTAATATCAAGATGATATTAAAAGAGCTTAAGATGTGTTCACATAATTAAGTTTCATAATATTTTTTTAAACACTGTGGCTGTAAATATCTGACTGTATAATGTGATAATTTTGGATTTGATTTCCGCGCTGGGTAACGTTTATATTTTAAAACATATTTCTTACTCCACTTTAGTTAAACTAAAGGCGGCGTTGGGTTCCGCCATAAACACGCAATGTCTCAAAATATCATGTGTCGAATATATATAACTGAGTAATATATAATTATATTCCTCGACTTATTAGATATGAAGATAAATACACGTTATTTAAGTTCGAATTACTTAAGTGTTATTATGTTATTACAAGTTATTAATTTTTATAATACAATTAAAATTAATACTTCCGATTATTTTAAATAGTTATATTTGGCTAGAATTAATATGTTATATTTAAAAGAAATGGTTATATCATTTCGCTATCATATCAATGATATCGAGTTCTTAAGCGAGAAATGAAATAATAACATGGATAAGTACAATAATAAAATTAAAATTAAATTTAATTTTACATCGAGCTTAACTATTGAAAGTTATATATGAAACGCTTACTATAGCATGGCATCAAAATAGAAATATTTTAAATTTTTTTTCCAGCTTTAGACTGCCCCACACATAGCACTAGGCAGAAGTAACCTAATCACTCTGTTCCCGGATTTCTGACATCGTCACGTTACCACGACGGCTTCTAAGTATATATTTATATCAACAAAATATTTAAAACGAAATTTAAATGGAAAAGTAAATAAATCGACACCATGTCCTATATATTCCAAAGAAAACACAAACAAAACAAGTTATCACGGCAATGCACTTACGATCTCGCTGTCTCCGAGCCCTTGCTATCTTCATCCAATTTGTTACCCTTATCAAGAATTAAATGCGTTTTAGGCGTCCGCCCGTCAGTTTTTTTATTAATTACAAGCACAGCCGCATATGGCGAGGACAGGTGATAGCTTTTTATGATCACCATTTATCGTTAGTCCATTTGTAATTCAATGATCACACGAAATCCTCCGATTGTCGAATTGGCTGAATTTTATGGGTTTTCCTGTACCTAATATTAGTAATGTAATTCTAGGCGAGGATTTTTGGTATTTTTTTCAGCTTCACGCTGTATCCTACACTTAGTAGGGTAGGCAGAAGGAACCTAGTGTTAAGACACTCCGTTCTCCACTTTGCGCTCAAGCGCACTTATTCTCTTTCCTTAAAGGATATGAAAATAATTCATTCCCCCAAGTTGTAATCAAACCCAGAGCCGTCGCATTAACAATCAGATCCTGCCACAGTGCCACGACAGTTGTCGTTTCTTTATAGAAATCAAAGTATTTAGAAAATAAATATTAATATTTATTTTCCTATACATTCATTTCCTTTAATTCCTTTCATATTTGAAGTATTTAGATTTGTGTTTTTCAGACTGGCTGTTGAAATTTTATTCGAAGGAATGTTAATCATCGAAATACAAGTAATTTTCCAGTTGGAGTACATTTTGATTCTGGTATTATCACATTCTAAATTCACAGTGTATAATAACTACTTGCTATTTTAAAAGTTAATTTTTTTTTATTTTACTTGTAGGTTTTTTTACCGAAAAAACGATAATAAAATGTTAACCTTTAACTACATTATGAGTTTAAATAAGCAAAACAGTATAATGAACCAAATAAAACTTTTTATTGAAAAATACAAATAAAAATAACCAAACATCTCTCTCTGTATTTCATCAAATTATGACAATAAACTAAATAGATGCCATAAAAATATTTTCTCATTAGAAGAAATGATAAAGTTTTGTTTTCATCTACTGAAATATTTGCAGATGCGCTAATATCTTTGGTTCATTGTTTATAGTTTTACGGTTGAATGAAAATGATAAAAATATTTTTCTTTTACATTTTGCGTAATACAAAAAATATCCAGCTTACATATTTTTTTATAGCTTAACGATGTGAACCACATAAAGAGTAATGGAGGAAAAGGACACTGACTATTAAAAAACTCCGTCCCACACTTTTCGAGACATTGCGTGTTGAGTAACAGAATTCCACGCTGCACTTTGTATTGTTACTAAAATGAGAAGAAGAAAATAATTGACCCAAGAAGGAATCGATCCCACGGCCATCATGACTATAGTGAAATGTACGCTATGCTTTTGGGCCACGATGGAAGAGCGTCTGAATATAAATAATAATATTATAATCCAATAAATCAAATCAGCTTCACGCTGTATCCCGCACATAGCAGGGCAGACAGAGAGTGAATATAGTAAGACACTCCATTTCACACTTCCCCCCTTTTTCGAGGTATGGCATCTTGAATTGCGGAACTCAACGCTGGCCTTCATGCTAGAGCGAAGAAATGAGGATCGAAACCACAACCAGTCGCTTTTAAAGTCTTAAAGGTACTTTCGATTCTCGAGTACTCTTCGAGTCTTAAAGACATTCGATTAAATTATAAGACTACATAAAAACTATAATAGGTTCATAATCTGGCTACAGGAAGTTATAAAATCTCACGACTCCTACTTGCACATTTCCTTTGATAGCCTATAAATATAAAAGTAATATCTGTTACATTACGCGTTAATGGAGTTCGATTTTCACTGAAAAAATAGTTTCCGCTTCACTTGCCTAAGCTTCCGCCCGTAATCGATATATTTCACCTCAAAATCAAATGTCATTTCGATATTTGAGAATGACAATATGTCACCAGGGTGTCAGAGAAGCCCTATAAAGTAATTTACATAGTATTTTATTACGTAAGGTGTGTTTTTGTTTACTTACACAAGAATTTGATATGGAATAGTCACCATTTATTATTAAGAAAGAAGTTCTCTATTTTTTTTTCAGCTTCACGCTATATCCTTCAAATAGAAAGGTGAACTTAGTGTTAAGACACTCCGTTCCTGACCTCAATACAATTATATTTTTTTTACATTTTTAAAATTTTTAGTAGCTATAATTACATTTATTTACATTTAAAGATTAGTTAAATATATTAATAAAATATATGAAACATGCAAATTGGTTTGACCAATGATACCTACTAAAATGCTCTAACAACAAGACTCTACAATGCTTAAACAACAATAAAAAAGCATTGTAATACATAAGAAAACATGTAAAGAATACCTTCGAAGATTACATTTGAATATTTTATTAAAGAACATTCAATTCGGTTATAAAAATGTATGGGCGTGATTGTAACCGATGTCTATCGGTTTTCACATTCATTAACAACGTTGTACGGTATCAATTGGTGCCCTCGGAAAATGAAAACGTGTTACGAATGTAATATGCCCCGAATAGGGTCCCTTTGAACGATACCATTAGGTACATTAACTCATGGAGGGAAAAATCAGCAGAAACTCAATTCGATATTAATGTATCTACAGTGGTATTATATACTTTGAATTTTTGTCTGGAAATATAAGTGTGTAATATATTCACATGGATGGTAAGGTTTAATATGGTATTTTTTAAATATATTTTTTTAAATGAGGTTCTTTCACTAATTTTTGCACATTTTATTTATTTTATATTATGATTATTGAGGCCTGTAATGGCGCAGGGATATAAGGGTGCGACTGTGAACGCGACAGGTTTTGGGTTCGATTCTAACTCGAGGTTTTCCTCGCTCTGATAACATAGTAGTGGCGTTGTACAACATATTCATATTTCATCATTCAAATATTTTATTTCAACAGTTATTTTAGAGTAAAGAAAACATTTGATTGCTAATATTTTCAAACTTTACATAAAATCATATCCTAAATGAACTTCAAGAACACCATTCATCATTTCAATTTGCAAAGCTAAAACAATATAACCCAAATAGATATTCCGTAATATATTCCACTTACAAGGTGACAGTTGTAAGTGACCGGCATGTTTATTAAAGCGTTAAATATGCTTTGTCATAAGATGCCAACGGCCATCTGATGAATCCTGACTTGGAACAATTAGTTGGTAACTTATCTGGGACTTAATGCACTACGTGTTTCCATCAATTACCTTTAACTAGAAGACCCATTTGTATCAATTACGACGATCGTTTAATTTGGGTAAATACCAATTTTATGGGATATCTCCTGATGCCATAAAGGGTTTGAAATTTAATAGTTGAACAGGGTTGGTGTACCTTTGAACACACCAGCACGTCTTCTAGTATATCATCATCTTGTAAGCGACGTTTTATTTAATATAGTATAATAATTAAAATCTAAAGGTATTTTATTTTAATATATAAATCAGTTATATAAAAACAATAAAAAAACAGACGAAACATGACTAAGTATTATCGATTGACCATCGATAGAATAAATTGTCTTTTAAAATATGACTTTACCTTTTATTTAATAATGACAATAACTTCGAATGTATATCAACAGGGGTTTCGCCCATCTCATCAGCATAATATGTGTTACACAAAGCAAGGAATGCGATAGTCTATACAGCCTTCAAGTAAGCAATAAACGTCCTTGCAACAATAAACATAAAAGCTATAATACATAAAATTTTATTCGTTTTCTTAACGCATTATCATATGCGTGTACGGTAATTTAATAGAGGGTATTGTACCTATCGATCGATGTCTCTGATATACTGATACTGTGGTACAAATTGTCAAAGAAGATTCTTTTTTTTTCAATTGTTATGATTACACTCTTAAGCCGTAAGGTCCTACTTTTTTTGTTTTTTTTTATGGTGACTCATTTCTTTGTTTGTCTGCGCCGCATATAGTTATTTAATAATATGTATTGTATGTATTTTTTGTGAGATTTTTTTTTTTATCGTCAACTCGTTAAGAATAACAACATTATAAAACACACACTAAATGAAACTTTCCAATATACAATAGTGAAAACTGCAATAAAATCGGTTAAGTTATTTCTGAGATAAGAGTGAACAAACACAGAGACAAACAGACATTTTTTTAAATCATTATTTTTACTTATTAAACACTTTATGCACTTAACACTTAAACACTTTACTTTATTTAACACTTTATAACACTTTTTCTTATAAATTTTCCATATACAGATCCCAATTTTTACGATTTTATTAAAATTATATACTATACCTACATAAATTAACTGAATATAACCCACGGTAAATATATTTTATTTACTTTCGGTTAGAATATTATATGACTACATATTCAGAAACTAGATAGCGAAACAAAAGAATAACGATCATGTGGGCTGTCACCCACACAAGACAGATGCAAGCTCGTTCTAAGTTTGTTTAACAAGTAAGGTAGTTGAAAACTAATTGTTAGAAATATGTACGTATGTTTATATGCATGAGATAATATTGGTTTTCAATGAAATTTAAATTGTATGCCACGTGGGTAGTGCTTGTCTTATTTTTAGAGTGTAAAATTTAAATTTCTGTGATAAAAAAGTTATGTAAAAATACTCGGTTGATTATTTCATAGAGATTTGATTTTTTTCTTCGCCAGTCGAGGCGCAGAGGCACAAAGTATGACTATAAAAGCGATTGGTTGTGGGTTCGATTCTCACTCGAGAAAAAGAAATATTTCTGATGTGGGGAACGGAGTTTCTTAGTACTAGGTTCTCTCTGCCTACTCTGCTGTGTGCGGGATACAATGTAAAGCTGATATTTTTTTTCATACATTTTTTATATTTCGCCTTTATATATTTAAAAAACGCAAACTTCAAGTCGGTCATAATAAGGTTTCATTTAGACCATTAAAATCATTTAAATATTAATTTGTCCTCTAAATAACTTTACAATATTTAAGTTTGCTTGAAATACCTACGACCAATACTGCTCTCATACAAAACTGTCATAAATAAAATAGCAACATGTAGAGAATAGGTAACAGGAGGTGTAGAACATTCTTTCCTATCATAGGCCAAACTGAATACGCCCACATAAAATGTTATTGATAACACAAAGAAATAAATTTAAATAATAAAAATCTATAATGTTTATGCAAAAGCACGGACACTATTTAAATTTATATTTCAATGAAACTGGGTGGAGCGTTTGGACAGAATATTTTATTTTGTCGATAGATCAAATGAGACCTCTGACCGGACAAAAAATAAAGTTAAATAGGAAATGTCGTGCGTATTAAATTGATATGAGTAACTGTAGATAGAATATATAAATTTAAATATTTTAATCCTATGATATCAATATTTTTTACCAGGATTTTGTGCTCAAAAATGATTATGCCTTTTTATTTTTTTATTATCTTTTTCTATCAAAGGTTCAGGTTTACTCCATTGAGATATTGTGTGTTGACGATGGCCGCCTATAAAAATGTCAATCCAATGTTATGTTACGAAAAATAAAAGGCCTAAGTATAATCTGTATTAAATTGTTATATTATGATACAAATATTGATATTTTAGTTTCCATATACGTTTAATTTGGAACGATAGTGTTATGTTGATCTTACTAGCTTCACCTCTGTAATTGGGCTTTCACAAGAGCTCTAGTTAACTTTCGATGTTTGCAGGAGAACCTTTGAACAATCAGCAAAAGTAACATTTAGATAGCTGCTCTACCTGTTCTAAACAGTGGTAGTTAAAAGAAACACTTTAATAAAATGTCGCTTATTGTAATTTACTAAAATACTAGTACTTTTATGTGTGATTAAATTATCGAGCTTTCTTCATATGTATATACGTGAGATCAAAGAGCTTACAGTACATATAACACTCTAGAGTAAATAGAGCTTTTCCAAATACTCAATATTATTAACACTCAAAAGAAAGTTTAATATTAAATTTGACTATGATTTTTTTATTGAAGTATCAAATGTCCAATATCTGATACAAATATGTTACAAGTAATCGAATCTTTCAATATTGTTTATTGTTAAACTGAATTTAAAAACTTGAAAAACGTAAAAATGTTAATATTTCAGTGTGTAAACCACCTTTATAATGTTCAAGTTATCTATGAATTTCATTCTCCCTAGTGGGAATCAAACCCACAATCATCGTGCTTATAGTTACGCGACGGCCTCAATAATGTAAATATAAAACTTTTCAATAAAGATATTATATAAAATTTCCAATGAAAAACAATTTTACTTCGTAACAAATATAGTATTACAAAAACACTATTTACAAATCCAATATCACAGGGTGGCTTATTATTCTGTCACATACACTCCGCACAAGCCCAGCAGTCAGCACATTGTATTTGGAGTGAGAACGAGGGGCTATTCTTTGTTACTAATAGCTCGCTAGGATTTGTCACTTCAAATAACCCATAATGTATAATCAATTATGGCCGATTACCGGCTGACAACAAAATTATAGTGTTTAGCGTCGGTTCATTTTGGTCATTATTTACTTGCAATAATAATATTATGTGTTGATTGAGCTAAAGTCTGAAATTAATATTTATCATCACTAATATAATGAAGAAAAATGGAACATTAAAAATATTATATTTTATTAATATATTTTATAAATGGTTATAAAAATTGTAATATTTAAAACATAAAAGTTTCTACAAAAAATAATAAGTTTTTATAACTATTTGTTATATAAATAATACTGTAGTTAACTTGCATATTGTAATTGTTACCACAGGGAGGAGGTAACCTAGTGTTAAGACACTCCGCTCCACGCACTGCACTTTATCATTTTGTCACAACGAAATAACAATACTAATTATTTTCCATGACTGGGAGTCGAACCCCTAGCCGTCGCTTTTACAGTCAGAATATGATCCCTGCATCACAACGATCTCCTAAAAACTATATGCACTATAGTACGTCCAAAAGAATAAACATACACAATAAAATACACAAAAAAATACACAAAAAACCATCAAAATTAATATTCAAAATTGTGAATCTTTCCTCAAAAGACAATAATAACGTCATAGCAACGTGCACGAGTAATTGCAGTTGGTCGCTAATTAATTAATCACCAAGACAGAGACGGCTACATAATTGATATTTGAAAGCCTCCTCGAAGGTAATTTGAGGGGTGCTCAGGGAAAAATACTTTGCGATGGATAATTTTGTTTTTGCAGTTATTATTATGTTGTTTTTGTGTGATTGTTATACAAGAAAAACTGCATATTTTTTTAAATATTTGGAAATTGGCTTTTTTAATTAGGAAATTTTAAATAAAAATTCATATTTAAACTTTTAATTAAAAAGGAACTTTTTATTTGGCGCCTAAATGTAAGTAAATGGATGAAATACTTACTTATTCAAAAAAAATAAAATTATATTATGAGTCTTGTGTACACAGCGATGTTTCACGAGATTTTTTTGGAAATTCTGTACACATTGAATTTTATGGTAGTAACCACTTTGGCGTTTAAAAATAGGACTAGCAAATTTGAAATAAATAAAAAAAAAGCTTAAATCAAAACAAAGTTATAATTATTTTGAAGATATAATGTATGTTAAAATACATTTAGAACATATCTTTAAAAAATTAGGTTAAAAAACCTAAAAATAATTAAAAACATCACAAAATCAATCACTTTAAATCTCACGAGCTGTTCACACAGAGAGAGTGGGAAGCTAGTTAATTAAAGTTGCTTTTACTGCACTGGCAACTCTTTAGTCATTACATAATAGCCTTTATAAACCAAACAGCGGCACTGTTTGGCCAGACGATTCTTGTATTATTAATTAGCGTATTCGGCAATTTCATCCTTTGTCAGTGGTCTGGATGAAAACGGCGGTGCTGTCGAAATGTTTTTCGATTGTCACACGTTTTAATGAACTTTAAATTCGTGGAACTGTTTGGAATATGGTTATTTTGCTATATATAAATAAAGTCAGTACAAATATGATTTGAATTTTAACGAAATTATTGATAGAAATTATAATTGTTGTTATTGGTGATGGGAATGTAAGTCATATAAGTTTTCATATAAAATTATAATGTACACAATTTAGAAACATACTAAAACACACTTTGGAAATACATATACGAGTAATATGAGCCTAAACTCGTATGGTTTGCTGCTAACCTCTGAAGAGTTTCAATATTCAGGTCCTGGCTCCATCGTCACACCACCCCGTTGGTACCATAATATTTTTAACCGACTTCTGTAAGAAAAGGAGGTTATCAATTCGACTGTATTTTATATCTAAGCTACGTATAATTGCCAATTTTAATGATGGTGGTATCATCATCATTAAGAGTGAGTATAATTTAGTTTTTTATTTTATTAACATACATTATTACAGCTCTCTGAAATTACACTGAAAAGCGCTATTGAAGACTTTAGAAAAGTAGTCCTAAATAATTTAATTTTTACAGTTTCTCGAATAGATAAAAAAATATCCCTGTCCTAGTCTGCCTACTCTGATTTGAAAAAAAAAACAATAAAATTATTATTTAATCTATACTAAAAATATTGGTAACAATACACCATGCTATGACATGGCTAAATATAGTATTTAGCCATGTCATAGCTGACCAAATATTTAGAAAAAACTGATAGAATATTTAATTCTCCAGGGAAATACGACACTGTGGGTTCATTCGTTTCGCGTTGTCAATCCGGTAGCTTGACACCTCCATTTCAAATCTATTTCGATCACTTGCCGTGGACCGTGTACGAGTACGTAATGGATTAGTGCCATCAATAAATAATGAACAAACATTAGGGTCAGGCGAATTATTGGGTTCATTAAAATGTTGGGGCCACTTCGAATTGCGAGACTGTAAGTACACTAATTAACTTGAGTATATATTTGGCCAATGTCGGTTCGAGTTTGTTTTTAATTATTTTTTATTGTTTTTCACCTTCTGCTTGTTTTGGTAATTGTTTTTTGTTATAATAAAAGTAGGGAGCTGATGCAGTGACCTAAGCCAATCGTAGCACAGGGGCCCAAACGTGTGCCCACGTGACACCAAAGAAATGAAATTCCCACTCAAAGAATGAAATATTTAATATTTTCATTTTATTTGCTCTGGTGTCGAACTCGGCGTTGAGTTACGCCACTCAACACGCAATTCTTCTAGAGTGGAGTCTGGAGTAGTACTTAACATTAGGTTCCCTCTGCCTACCCTGCTACATGCAGGATATAGCGTGAAGCTGAATAATAATAAATTTATATTCATTAAAGGCCTTTTTAGGTTTTGCAACTCTTTGCACTCAGATCTCTATGCGGGATTTGCGTGTTACGAATAAAGAATGTTAAATATAATCAATAACTTATGATACTCATAGACTACAGGTTAGATACATAAGTGTGAACTGACAAAACGTTAAACTTCGCTTGAATTATCTCCTGCGCTATCACCCCGGGGAAATTAAAGTGTCCTGTTACTACTTTATGACGGCCAGGTACAGTAGAAGCTACGCAATAAATAATTCACTTCCAAATTGAAATGCAATTCTTCAATAGTGATCTACCGCATCGTGCTCGTTTTGTAAGACTATTGTAATTTCGCTACATTCAGCAAAAATCGCATTTTCTTTAAATAAAGATATTGTAAAGATAATAGTTTCCATTCTTTATAATTTGCTTAAATAAAAAGGAAAGTATAAGTTTTTTAAGAAAAAATCTGAAAGTTTTACAGGCGGTAATACAGTAGGTAAACGTTTGAAATTATTGCTTTAGGATTTCGCATCTTATACCTAATGTCAAAAATTGCAAGTAGGTTTTAAATGATGTAATTAAATATTTATTTTATTTGGTACAAAAATTTTAAAATGAATGGTCTCAGGCTAGTATACCGAGGAATTGTCATAAGGTGATGTTAAAGAAAATATAACCAAATTTCTTACTAAATTTGTGAAGAGAAATGCTGTGAAAGCTGTTGAAGAGGTGCAATAATAATAATAACTGTAGTATTTCATTGGATTGCAAATAAATATTATAGTAGTAGGATATTCTAGTCATATTTATTAACAAACCTATGGACCAAACTACTTTTGCAAAACGTGTTTATATAACAAGTGTTACTTATGTATACATACATATACATTATATATCCTAATTCAGTCATAATTTTAAATACATAAATTCTGTAATTTAAACTTATCATTATATTCTTTTATTTTATTTAACAAAATCAGCACAAAAACTAGTTACACAATCCACGCAAACTCGGCGAATCAACGAACATGGAAAGTTTATGAAAAAAGCCGGCATATCTGTATTAAGGCTCTAGGGAAATAATTGCGCGCTTTATTCAGTGCTATGGATTTTTTTGTTCCCACCCTCGATGGGTGGCCATTGTTTAGTGATACCTTTAGTTAGTTATCTGGTCGATTTGGTTCTTTTTGATTTTTTAACATTTATAATCCAATCCAATCCAATTATAAGTAGTTATACTTAGGATATCTGGGCACAGTAAAACAGTGTTTGACTGTAAACACAACGATAGTGAGTTCGCTTCCCACTCGGCGGAAATATATATTTATTTTTTCGCTATGTTAAAAAGGAAAAAAGCGAGTTTGAATTCCGTCAGCACGTAATGTCTCAAAATTCGACGGTAAGTAGCAAATGTAGCATTAGGTTCACTCTGCCTACCCTGATATATTAGGCTAGATGCTAAAAAATACTATTGAGGCCGAAAATCAGTGGAATAGCCTATAAATATACAAGTGATGGTCGTAGGTTATATCCTTCCAGGGGGATTGAATTATATTCACCGTCAAGCATGCTCTTTGTTAAGTCACTCCTTCGAATACACGCTACACTTCCAAGTATGCAATATCTCGTAAGAAATTAAGAAAAAGCAGTGTTAAAAAAAAAATTACTCTTTATATCATTGGTAACTGATGGTAAATATGGTAATTGTTAATTCATTACTTATTTCAGAGATTAATTTTGTTTGAATTGAATTTTCTGGAATATTTTAGATATTTTTTTCAAGTGTGTCTAGAGAAGTTGAAGAAGAAAAGTAGGAATAGCAGTGGAGAAAATTGTAAAATACTAAAAATGTTTAAATATCCTTTAACCTTTAAAATGTATTTTAAAAATAAGCCTTTACAATATGTATGTACAACACATGTCGGTTTTCATTACAAAGTGACCACTTCGTGTTAGACCCGAGGCTTTGTGACTCCAATTTATATTTAAATTTTTTCCAGTTTCTGATTGGAAAAGTTCAACCTATTTGTTACTGTAGACAAGATGTAACCTAGTACAATACGAGCTGTGAATTTGAATAGATATCACATATTATCTTATACCTTACGTCAAATCGATTATTTATTTTATATGAAAAATATGCTTTAGCATCGTTTCTTAAATATTTTTCAATTGCAAAAATTGCCAGGAAGTGAGGAAAGGAACTGTCTTAATGGGAACGGAGTATCATAACACTAAGTTCCCAGGTTCCCTACGCAGGATACAGGGTGAAGCTAAAAACATATAAATAATTTTATTAAATTCAACATCATAATAAATACATACTTAAATTATCTCAGTGAAATCAACATTTAATTTCATTTCAATATACATTTTTACTAATAACATATAAAAAAATTAAAAACATTATATTTTTTCCTTCATAAGCATAAAAAGTAATATGTAAAAGCAATAAAACAATTAGGTAAACATCCAGTACTCATACTCGTAGATCGTAAACATGAATATGATTTAATATTACTTTACTGAATACTTTTCACTGAGTGCTTTCCTTCATTAAAGTCCGTAGCAAGTGCTAGTAATTAAATTTAATTTGCGCAATCAATTTTTACTGTACTTTTATGCCTTATTTAATTTTTAAATTGAATATCTTATTCATGTTTTGTATGTGGAATAATTATAATTTTATATGATTAATAAATACTGTTATAGAGTTAAGTCTGCACGTTATGGATTCCAATACAAAAGTCCGATTTCCGCCGCAAGCGGAGCGGACCCATTAAGGACTATTTTGAACTCTCAAAAGTAAACTGCGTATTTTCACTAGGAACTAGCCGGGTAGAAATAACTGATCGAGCAGAAAGAGTTAAAATGCCCTCGCTTAGTTCTAGGAAGCGGAGTGAAGTTATTTCAAAAGAAGTCTATTACACTTGAGCAATCCACATTTTTTTGTTTCTAGGTGGAAGCCGGACTAACCCAGCATTATGGTTATTGGCGAAATTTTGGTAACATTTAGCTTGTACTGTATTATACTTGTACTAGCGACCCCCTTGCGGCTTCGCCCGCTTTTACTACTGGATTATTCATATAATGTATGTTTGCAAAGCACTTAAGATAATGTGACAATTAATTAAACCCTAATGCAATCCGCATAATTTCCGGGTTTCCGGGTTTTTTTCGAGCTTGTGGTTAATGCTGAAGAGGGTATTCTGTCCCTGATGATAAGCAAGCACTACGTGGCTGCCTGTGAGGAAAATTAAATAGAATGCATCGGCCGGGAATCGAACCCGGGCCGCCCGCGTGGCAGGCGAGCATTCTACCACTGAACCACCGATGCGTGTAAGGCAGATGGGCGAGGCGAACGTATGGCGAGTAGGCAAACCGTTTCGCAGCTAAGGATTTCTTGATATTGTAACAACTTCTAAAGTACTTATTAAAATGAAAAACAGTAAAAGACAGTTTTGATCTACATTAAATGGCCAACGTAACTAATATACTTATTTATATGCTGAGAGTAAGGGATAAGTGAAACTTGAGTCGATACAGCTGAAGTGTCAACGGCGTGATGTGTCAACAATTAAATGCGTTTTTCTCTAAAACTATTCGCAATTTCGAAATTGTGTAAAAAGCAAATTTTATCTTCGTTTAACGTAGAAAATTAATAAAGTATTTTAAAGGATAAGGATTAATACCATTATGGAAAAATATCCCTCACAATAAAAAATATATTGAAATTATTATTTTTAGACAGAAAAATGATTACTACACGTTATTCTTAAAAAATACGAATATGCCGTCGCGGACTTTTTTGTAGATCTCATTAAGAGGAACAATACTCTAGTACATTATTTTCATGTAGTACTTACCATTAAAGCAGCGCATGCGCGAAAAGTGTCTCAACGGGTAGGACTTTATTCATATTTATCGTATTTATGTTAATTTACATAAGAATGTAAAAATAATAAACTATATATAAACCTTCTACGAAAAATACTCGACCTAATGGTGAAAACCGCAACAAAATCCGTTGGGTGGTTTAGAAGAAGAAGAGTTAGAAACAACAGACAGACACGAAAAGCGACTTTGTTTTATCTATATATATAAAAGGACTTGTCCTCACTGACTGAGGTAAGACGCACGCACAGCCGTAACCGCTGATGGTAGAAACATGGAATTTGAACAGATGTTTTCTTTCGTAATCTGGACATCCACTAAGAAGGGATTTTGAAAAATTTTAACCCTAAAGGGGTGAAATAGGGGTTCAAAGTTTGTATGGAAAAAAATTTAAATCGGCACCGATTTTTATAAAATTTGAAATTTAGATTTTTAAAAGTATTTAATTGAACACGTGTTTCATCGTTTTCTAGAATTCTTTCCCTAAGGGTGCAAATAAGGGGTTGAAACTTTGTATACAATTTTTTTAAAAACGGCACCAATTTTTATAAAATTCGAAATTCAGACTCCTAAAAGTATTTAATTGAACACATGTTTCATGGTTTTCTAGAATTCTTCCCTTAAAGGTGCAAATAAGGGGTTGAAAGTTTGTATGGAAAAATTCTTAAATCGCCACTGATTTTTATAAAATTTGAAATTTAGACTCTTAAAAATATTTAATTGAATATGTGTTTCATGGTTTTCTAGAATTCACCCCCTAAAGATGCAAATAGAGGGTTGAAAGTTTGTATGGAAAAATCTTCAAATCGCCACCGATTTTTATAAAATCTGAAATTTAGACTCTTAAAAATATTTCATTGAACACATGTTTCGTGGTTTATTAGAATTCACCCCTAATTACGCAAGCGAAGCTGCGCGCGTCCGCTAGTAAGATATATGATTATACAAGCTACCTTACCAAGATTTAAATAGTAAACATTACCAAGATTTTTTTACTTACAAATTATTTTCTTAATTCCAAAAAGTATAAGCTTGTATTATTGCTATGTATATAGCCATCGAATAATAAATCCTAAACAACATACTTCTTACACATAAAAGCTTAGAACATGATATTCCTCAACAAACGCTATAATCCGCATCAGCTCTCATCTCGCGTAAGCGCTCCAAACGCGAAAGACTAGAAATTCTTGGGGCCTTATAAAATGCAAAGTCCATAAATAATTTTGCGAATGTATAAAGATTTTGTGCGGGAGTGTACTTCAATAATGCAAGTTGGCAGTAAAACGTAGCAGTAAGTGCGACGGGCACGCTAAATGGCCCAGTGCAAGAATTTAGTGGTACTACGTGCTTTTGTATGCGAATAATGTGATAAAGGAGCCGCAACCCTCGATTGTATTCATTTCGTTTTTAAATGGAAACCTGGGAAACATTAGTCTTCTATGTGTTTTAGACTGATTGAGTGTCCTATGTGAGGTGCAAGCGGTATTATTATAATTTTGATTGTTTATATAAAATAAACTAAATGATTACCAGAATCTATATATGGATAAGTACAATATTACTGCAGGATTTTCTATGTATTTTACATTAAAAAAAAATACTAAAAACTATAGTCATAAATTAAATAGTACTCAAGTAAGATCGGGAGAATGGCTAGTTAAAAACATCTGCTCTTCAATATTAAAAACGCTTCATAACTCATTTCAATCATCTATTAGGTAAAAATAATAAAAGGATATATGAATAAATAAACATTAGCACCACGTTTGAAAAAAACTAGACTCAAATAGCATATTTCTAAATTACTTTATGGTATTCCAATCACATAAAAGGTTAATCCATTAAAGCTAATGTACTCGTACTGTATGATATCAAATGAAGGAAGGGTACGGATTGCAACCATCGGTGCGTGAGATAAACGCAATGCATTTGCAATATTAGCCGTTCAGAATGTGAATTTATTTGAGAAGTACTGGTCAGTTATTAGTTTTAAGTAATATACCCTATATTTCTATAATTGACGCTTATTTTCATAAAAGTCCTAATTCTACTTATATAAAAAAAATCTGTAACTGATTAAAAATGCGCACTACTGGACGTAAAACAGTCAAATTTAACATGTTACCCCCTATGGAAGTGTAGGAAACACTGTGAGAGGATTTGTCAGACTTTCTCAGAAAAGAACACAATTTCACGTTGTAATGATCACGCAAACGAAGTTGCGGGCGATTAGTGGGTACTATATTGAAAAACATTGTTGTTTGTGTTTCTTTCAATTAAACATATACTTACATATCTACTAAGAACGATTAAAATATATATACATATGTGTCCATATACTCGTCTCATTTATGTATGAACCTATTTTATAGAAAATGTGTAGTGTATCCTCTACGTCCTAACTTAACGTTGAAAATTGAAATATATCAACGTGACGTTGTCATATCTAAAATTATTACAAAAATTGCTTTGAAGGTATTTTACTTAATAAAACCAAATGCATACAAGGAAACTCCGACAAACAAAATAAATAAGTTTGGTATGTCGACAAAACTGCAAAACTTCTACGCTGCATCTCATTAAACAAAGTGTACAAGAACTGGATATAGTATATGAAAAACACGGACAAACCTGAGACATCAATGAATCTAAATAATAAATATGTTATAAAACTATATATTTGCGGCGTTAAGTTCCGCCACTCAACACCTAATGCCTCCAGAAGAGAGCGTAAGTGTTTTAATGAGAACGGAGTGTCTTAACACTAGGATCCCATCTTCTTCAGATATTTAGAAAGGTAGAAAAAATTCCTACTACTTGAAATATTTATACATTTCTATAGTAGATGCTGAGTTTTTGAAATTGTTGATATAATTCCTATGAGAGACGACTAAACGGTTTCACGTGTACTTTTTGTAATCGTTTAATCAGTCACTTTGTAGCCCTGTAGAGAATACTATAGGAAATTAAAAATAACGTAAATAACTATTTATAATAATTAAAGTACACAAAAAATCTTTTAAATCTTTTCTAGTGCGTTGGAATGACAAATCTCAGCCATATGCTTGAAATATAATTACTTAGTTCAGTTCGCAGTGCGCGCCACAACATCGTTTCTTATTTCTCCTGAAAAACTTTAATTTAAAGTTTGTTGCCGGTCGGTACTCTTAGGCGGTATTCATGCAAGTAAACTGCACTTCCTTATAAGCTTATTTTCTTCTCAGAGACTCGAAAATTTTCTTTAGATTAGTTTCTCTTGTTGGGGAAAATAGGAAGGAATAATAAGTTTGCTTCGCTCCTAAATTGGAAGTTGCTACTTTTATACGGAGATTTTCACAGGCTCTACCGCATTGCGAATAACATTAACTATATATAGCTATAATTTGAATAATGATTTTTTTTTATGTAAAAAAAAGCTTCCTAAATACTGCTTAGTGCAATTATTATATAAATATTTAAAGAAAATTAGGCCGTAGCAGCACAGCGGTATGGCGTATAACAGCAACCGCAATGGTTGTAGGTTCAGTTTGGACTCGGCGTTGAGTAATTCTTATTCCTTCGCTCTGGTAACAAGACAAAGCGCACTATTGAGTTCTGCCACCCAAAAAGCAATATCTTGAAAATTAAGCGGTACGCGGGGAACTGGGTCTATTAACAGAAGATTCACGCTAATAGCAGAAAACAACGTAAAAATAATTCAGTAATTTGTTTGTATTAGATTTTAGTATCTGTAATAGACAGGTAGATAGAGAGAACATGGGAACATTTTGTTCCTATTTAAATACTTGCATTTCCCATTTATCTTTCGCCAGACGGAAATGAATAGAATTAATTCCGTTGAATCTACAACCATCGCGTTAACAATCACAGCCAGACGCCACCACTGTGCTGCGATGGCTTCAATATCGTATTAAATATAATATTCCTTACTAATGGAAACAATCAAACAACAGTTCCTTTGAAATAAACGTTAATAGAAATAACATTTCAATAACACCGCATCAATGTCGGCTGTGTTCCATTGTAACATATTTTCTGCCGGAAGTAAATGAGGTTAAAAGCTAATGCGAAACGATATTTTGTGAATATGTCATTCACGTGCCAATTTGGTACAACAATGTACAAGTTAAACGTGATTGATGTGATAATTATCGTTTGTCTTTTTTTCTTTATATTATGTAAGGCTGAGTATATTTAATATTGCCGATAATCTAATTGCCGAGCTTCGTTTGAGTGGACGTAATGCTAGTTCTTTTTACCACCTATCATCATGCAGCAGATAGGCAAGTTGCAATTATGATCAAAGAGCTTCATTCTTCAGCCGAATTCGAAAAAAAAACAAAAAGTTTCATCCAAATCCGCGCATTAGTTAAAAGATGTGCTTTACTAGACAAACAAACGAAGCATTTTTGTAAGGGTCCATTTTTTGTTATTCAGCTACGGAAATCTAAAGATTTACTTATTTTAAAAGTGTTACTAAATATAGTTTTTTAACTAATTGCTTAATGATCTTTAATTCACCTTTTATGACACATCCATACCCAAAATTTGAAAAACTGACCAATTACTACAAGAAACACACCTATCTTTATTTTATTCCAAACATACAATATAAAATATACTGAAGTCCAACGGATAAGCATCGCTTCGTGAGCAAATGTGGTTGTTAACACATAACGAGGTGTGCATTTATATAAGTCATGATCATGTCATAGCATCCTGGCCCTGGAGCGTTCAGCGGCCTCTGATTGACAGGATAATAGGAAACCCATGCTTAAAGTCGATTTATAACACAAGTGACAAGGTATCTATGGTACCATGAGGTGGAAATTTGCGTAACTAATATAATAAGTGTTGAGAGTTGTTTTGTTTCGCTTGGAACGTAGGTTGTGTGTGTATGTATTATTGCATAGTATAGTTTGGAAATTATGGTTTGGTATATTTAGATATTTGTTTTTAATTTAAGTATGAAGTAATAATTATTCTGTGTACAAATAATAGATACTTTCCACCGAACTCTGAGGCATTGTGTGTTGAGTGACAATACTCAACGCCGCGTTTTGCCCCTTTACCAGAGTGAGAAAATACAAATAATAAATATTTTTTTCCACAAATGGAAATCGAACCCTCAACTGTCGCGTTTACAGCATGGTTCCCAAACTAAGGCCCTACATCACCCATTACTACTAAACCCAACCACTTATCAGCATAATAACAATACAGCCTACAATAATTAACCTATTGGCAACCGTCCGGTCGGCGGCGTCGCCTGATGTGGTTAATTGTAGAGGTGTAATCAGAAAGACAATTAGCGATGCGCAGCGTTTGATTGCGTGAGATAGGCTCGGTTTCTGGCATTCTGGTTGATTATACTGTAAGTAGTCTTGGTTGGTATTAGTCATATGTTATGACGTTATGGCATTGTTGTTTTGTATAAGAAGGTTGTAGGTTCGATTTCCATTCGAGGAAATTATATGTATATATTATTTCACTTTCCTGGCTCTGGTAACGAAGCAAAGCGCGGTGTTGAATTCCGCCACGCAATACCTCCAGAATGCGACTGAAATTGGGGGTATTGATGGGAATGGTTGAACTTAACAGTAGGTTCTTAAGTTCTCTCTGTCTACGCTACTACGTGCGAGATACAAAAATGAAGAACAGATATCTTTAAAGTGGATCTTCTCAACTGAATTTGAGGGAGTAAGGTGTAACTACAACAAAATAGTGTATATGAATTTAATGGAGTCAGTTTCGTAAACATATTTTATTAATATTATAATTAAATATTTGAGGAAAATATTTCAAACAGATAAATGCATTAAATGCCAATGTTTCAGTGAAATTGTATTAAATGTCCAACAATGGAATATGGAATTGCAGATGCGTGACACCAATCATTATCAAAGTTTGATTGAAACTTATTCATTATTTTTATATTTATGTACATTCTTTTATTATTTACATATATTTAAACTATGCCGCCAAGCACTACGCCACAACGGGTTTTTTACCAAATTTAAATATTTAAATTATTTATATAGTGATTTAGTTAATTAAACTAAATGTTAAAAGCAATGTTCAAATACGAAGTTTGAGGCATGAGAAATATTCGTAAGTTGAACGAGTTCGAATGCAATGAGCTGTGGAGGTTGACCATAGGCTATTGTATTACATGGCAGCATAAAAATGTTGTCCACAGTCAAATAAAATATAGATACGGCAATATCGTCGTCGAAAGTTGTAAATTCAATACCGACTTTGAAAATATGTAAAAAAAGTACTCGTATGAAAAATATTTTCATTTATAAAATGATATATATTTACGCCAGAAAACCGGTCAAGAGCGATCCGTCCACCGAAGGTACTGTTCTTATTTCATAATTGTAAATCAACGTTTTTCTTTTCTGCGGTATACGGATGTTTTCTGTAATTATACTATGAGATCTCGTTTCTTATCAAATTTTATAATTCTAGGTTAAAGAGAAATACTTTTAACGTGTTATTTACGCAGCGAATTTCAAACAATATGCGGTCAGAACAAATAAACGCTTGTATCTTTTGATTATATTGTGTATTTTTTGTTTATAATACATTACAATACACAACTCTTACTACAGACATGATATGATATTAATTTTAATATATTATTTATAATTTATCAGTTCTAATAATTATAGGTCTGTGGTACCCGAAGAGAATTCTTAAAGAGTAACCCTATCGGTACTACAGTGGCGATCTTCATTCCAACGGGAATCACTGACCACCGACTTGGAAATTTCTAAACATTACTCACATACTAATCTATACAGTATTTAATTGTAATTAATCATTCAGATTAAGATGGTAATTTCAAGTATTCTTTTGTTTGGATATTAAGATTTTTTTAAGGTAGTGGTCGTAGAAAAGCTCATTTATATAACATTACCTTTTATTACAATTATCGATTTTTATAACTTTACTTGTAGCAAAGACACGATTATTAACAAAATTAAAATATGCTATATTTCAAAATAATATTTTTTTTGGTTTACATATAATTTTATCATTAGATTCCTATATATTGATTTTATAATGATAACCATTTCAAGTAAATCACTTCGAACTACTTGAGATGTGTTTGTTAACTGTAGTAGTTATAGCAATTTCCATCTGCAAGCCATTGAACCATGATTAATGCAAGGCTCATCAAATTAATTGCGTATTCAAGATCGTATTGTTATAATTGGACAATGACAAACTAATAGTTTCTAGCTTCCTTGCGATTATTACCTACAGTTTAGCAAAATAAAAGTTTATAAATCTTATTATTTTTTTTTAAATGAGTGTATGTATGTTTGTAATAACGTTAATCTCAGATACGACTTGACCAATTTGAATGCAGTTTTCACTACTTGTTGCTTGTTTGAATTTAATCAGATTAGGAATAGAAATATTATATAAATTTAATTTTTTTACACAAAATTGCTATAGAACCACTGTTTTATTGAATTGGGTGAAGTGACTAGTTTGTATAATTTTATATACATATATATCTTTTTTTAACTTGTATAACAATATAAATATCTAGCTGTCTTAAACTTATATGATGTAGTAGACATTATGCATAAAAAGAAAACATTTCGGTGACACTTGATTCACTGAATGCAAATGGAGCTATCTACTTTATAAGTTCTTGTCTAGACAGAATGAAGATTTTTCTAAAGTAAAACAAGTTAGTGTCGTGAGGTTAGTGTACACGTGTGTACTTAATTTTTTTTACAAATGTTGTAAATGAAACTTATTCGAATTAATCGCATAAGTATATTTGGAGTTTCGAATACTCTGCAGTCGGTCGTCATGGATAGACTGAGGTGGCATCTATCTGTCAATTGACATAATTACTATAACAAACTACCGTCTACTATTTTTTAATTGCCCCAGCAGGGTCAGCTCGTCCTGCAAGAGCGGTACACCAGGCAGCCAGTTCAGTGTTCAGCTTATCAAAAACTTATAATTCCAAATATACGGAATTAGTTAAAATTAGTCAAAAAGTTTCATTAAAAATGTGTGAAAATCGAGAAAACCAAAGATTTTATTAAAAATAGATCTAATATTTTTTTTATTATTACATAATTACTATTAAATTTTGATTATAACTTTGACTGGACTTGACTTTAATTAGTCTTTTAAATTACTATTTAATTCCCTAATACTATAAGTTTATATTTTATAACTTTCAGTATTAACAAACAATTTATTTTTAAAATTTCAGCATTTCTCTTAGTATTCAAGGATTTGTGGAAAATTAAATTTGTGGTGTCAAAGCTATTCGACGTGAAGGCTATACTTGGCGCGGCTGTTTGACCAGGCCTTTGTACAATTACTGGTGGACGTTTTGCAGGAGCGGCCGATGCAATTATGTCAGTCTAGTTACCATATAAAATGAATTACTTTCTGTTTGTATGTTTATTTTATTATTAATATATTATATATATATATATATATATATTATTAATATTGTAATTGAGAGCGCATTGGAAAGGACGCTGTATGTAACAATTATTAATTACGTCTCTAAATAAATAGAAGATTACTGCTATTCTTTACTTACTCTATTTAATAGAGAAGATACAAAAATACTATATTCATATAAAATCGTTATGTTATTTTAGTTTATCGTAAGATATGTAGCTCAGGTCAAGAAGCTAACAGTTTCCTATACGTTATTCTTTTCTAGTTAAAGAAAATTCACCATATTACAAGCTGTCTAAAGCGGAAAGAGGGAATGTTTCAAATATTTTATGAAAAGTATTACCACATCTGAACTCTTTTATCCTATATCTTATAAAACAAAGTCGCTTTTCGTGTCTGTCTGAACTTTCTAACTCTTCTTCTTCTAAACCACCCAACGGATTTTTATGCGGTTTTCACCATTAGGTCGAGTATTTTTCAGGGAAGGTTTATATATAGTTTATTATTTGTACATTCTTATGTAAATTAACATAAATACGATAAATATGTATAAAGTCCTACCCGTTGAGACACTTTCGCGCATGCGCTGCTTTAATGGTAAGTACTACATGAAAAAAATGTACTGGAGTATTGTTCCTCTTAATAAGATCTACAAAAAAAGTCCGCGAGAGCATATTTTTATCTTTTAAGGATAACGTGTAGTGATCATATTTCTGTCTAAAAATAGTAATTTCAATATATTTTTTATTGTGAGGGATATTTTTCCATAATGATATTAATCCTTATCCTTTAAAATACTTTATTAATTTTCTACGTTAAACGAAGATAACATTTGCTTTTAACACTATTTCGAAATTGCGAATAGTATTAGAGAAAAACGCATTTAATTGTTGACACATCACGCCGTTGACACATCAGCTGTGCCGACTCAAGTTTTACTTATCCC
>HE671605.1:0-18893 GCA_000313835.2 Heliconius melpomene melpomene | reverse complement strand
ATTTAATTGTTGACACATCCCGCCATTGACACATCAGCTGTATGTTACTCAAGTTTCACTTATCCCTTACTCTCAGCATATGTTTTTCATTTTAATAAGTACTTTAGAAGTTGTTACAATATCAAAAAATCCTTGCTGCGAAACGGCTCGCCACTCGCCATGCGTCCGCCGCGTCGCCTGCCTCACACGCATCGGTGGTTCAGTGGTAGAATGCTCGCCTGCCACGCGGGCGGCCCGGGTTTGATTCCTGGCCGATGCATTCTCTTTAATTTTCCTCAAAGGCAGCCACGTAGTGCTTGCTTTTCATCAGGGACAGAATACCCTCTTCAGCATTAACCACAAGCTCGAAAAAAAAACCGCCTGACTTTATAGCAACGGAGATTTAGATGCGTTTGCACGTATTGGATAATTCGAGTTGAATGTATTATTTCAGCGCGATATATTTTTTGGTTTCATATTTTTTGTAGTAGTTATTACTAATAAATTATTAGTAGGTAGGTTTTTGTTTATAATTTCTTCCGTTTAAAAATAGTCATTTAACTATCTAAAAATAGTCATTTAAATATATTTTAATAAGTACTTGAAAAGATTAGTAGCACAGATTTATAATTACGGTACCTACTAAAAAATCCTTGCTGTGTAAAACAATTGGAAAATCCTTATTGAATCTAAAAAAATGCGGGTTGCATTAGGGTTTAAATAATTTTCACATTATCTTAAGTGCTTTGCAAACATACATTATATGAATAATCCAGTAGTAAAAGCGGGCGAAGCCGCAAGAGGGTCGCTAGTATGCAAATAATATCATCTAGTATGTTGTAGCCTTTATCTTTCTAACAAGAGTTTAAAGTTAAAATTTACTTTAACATCAAAATTGTAGTAAGGTTTAATATATTTAAATTAAGTAAATATAGCGGAGAACGGAGTTTCTAGACACTAGGTACTCTCTGAATAGTGTCTTATAATGTAAAACCTTTAAAGTTACTTAAACTTTGAATTGTTTATTGTAATTATTCAGAAAACAAATATTATTCGTAGTTAACTTTAAAAGGTCTACTTTACATTACCTGGATTGTATCCAAATCTGGAGGTGGCGTTTTGCCAAAAATAATATTAGTTAACATTCCAAATTTAACCTTTGAAATGTTTACAAAGTTTATATTTGAGTACCTGCTCTCTAAAATGATTTAATAACTTAAATATTTTATTATTCATTAGAATGAGAACTAAGTTCTTTGTATAATTATGCTCATTTCTTACAAAAGCTTCATCTTTTTTAGCTTCACGTTTTATCCTGCATATAACAGAGAACGCAGAGGAAACTTGGTGTAATGACTCTCTGTTCCCATTAAGACACTTCCGTTCCACACTTTCTGCCCAATTCTGGAGACATTTTGGCTCATTACCAGAACAAATAAAATGAATATATTTCATTTTCTCGAGTAGGTATAACATTTTTACTTAAAATAGAAACTGACAATCGGCTTAAAATTGACCTTCTGGTATAGCTTAAGTCAAGAAACTTTCTACTCATAGAAAAATGAAAATAATTTGAATACAACTATTTCATTAAATTTTATTCGTTTTTCATATTCAACAAAAATCCTGTCATTCGCTTATACGATGCTATTTAATTCTTTAAGTAAGCATAAAATGCCTTACGGCGCTAGTTTCTTTCAACACCCAGCAAATTGTGTATTTAATGCTCGCCTTTAAAGGTGCTTGAGTGGCCCAGAAGGGATTTCACATTTGCACTCACTTTGCACTAGACACTGTGTAGCCAAAGGCTAACTTACGTTGATAGAAAAATAAATTGGGTAATAAAAACAAAGCTAAGGCTTAGCCGTCGTGGCTCAGAAAAATATGTGTTAGTATATACACGATTGTTGTGAGTTCACATTCATGCTAGAATTATCAAAAGCTTACCAAAAATTAATCCATCAACCAGCTGAAACGTCACCAGTACTGAAAAAGTTCGCACTAACGAGCAACTTCATGTACTGTAGCCACCAAAAAAATCAAAGGGATTTAAAATTTTAAACTGAAATGTTGTTTTAATATTTTTAATTGAAAATATCATTTTGAGAACAATTCTCTTTGCCATAACCGCATAATGACATCAAAATAGAGAAAAAGTAAGCTTCTACATTCTCCTCGGTGGGTAATGCGATCGTAGACACGGTCTGACTGTAAAAGCAAAGGTGGTGGGATTGATCCCTACTCGGAAATATTTTTTTTATTTACTCGTTCTCATAGTAAGAATGAGGTAATAAGAAAAATATTATATAATATTATAATTATAAAGATACTAGGTTCCCTTTGCCTATCCTGCTACATATGAGCTACAGCTTGAAGGTTTTAGAACTACTCTATATATCCTGTTAGGCATATTATGCATAAACCCAAAAAAAGCTTAGAAAAGCTTATTGGCTTAAGACATTTTGTACAAAAAGTATAATATACGATTTTAAAAAAAATAAAACATCTATAATATACACTACAATAATATTAATAAATACACCATTATACTATTATTTAAATTATAAAGGAATCATTATTTGCAATGTAAGACAGTCTGTATTCATGTAGATCGTAGTAACGAGAAGTTAATAAAGCCCCAGGAGCTCCACAGATTCACAATGCAAACTGCAATCTTACAGTCTGTAATACAGTTTTGGTAACGACACTGTAGGTACTGTTTGTGTGTTGTTGATCTAGTTGTAATAGAGATGGAATTTACTATTTCCTTACCATTAATTGAAGGAGAATAAAATAAATAAAACCTAAATATTATATAAAGAAGAAAGATCTATGACGTCGTCGAAGTGCATCAGTATATAAGCGTATACAGAACAAACCCTGAGATCAAATCTCAACTAGGGAAATATCTTTAAAAAAAACCCATTTTTTGTTTATGTTATGAGCTAAAAATATTGTACGTTAAAACCCGTTTGTAAAGTGACGACTAATTTTTTATGAATCTTCACCACTTACTATGCTATTTTTCTCTATAAATATATTTTCTTTTTCCTGTTTTCCTTTAATAATAGACAATACGTGCCATATAAATTAAATCTACTCGGTTTCAGACCAAAGGGACCACAGCACATAATTACAAAAAAAGAAAACCGTAAAAAACATATACTTACAACATGCACACAAAATCTTTGCAAAATTATGCGGTTAGCACAGTGCAGTGACAACTGCAATCATTCCACTACGACGGAGAATGTCACACACAACTGAGACAATTCCATGCCGGTCTGATGAACCCCGTGTCGTTGCGCTTCTAAATCTTAATAATGCTAAAGTTGTTTGTAATTAAGACACTAGCGGAAAATGTTTTATTATTATATATTTTAGGGTAAGGTACTTTTATAATTAACTACATATATATGTACATACAGGTTAAAAAATATTTCGCTAATTTCAAATAGGTATGTATTTCTTATGTCTTGTACCTAGTAGAATCCATCAAAATATGTAAGGCTTTCTTTAAAAGTTATAGGCACTTACGCTAGAACATTCCATGTAATGTATTTTACTGATAACTATTTCCTTAATATTCTTAAATATTTTAAGAAAACATTTACTCCTGTCGGGAATACATCCGTTCCCCAATTTTATTGTTTTATAACGGCTGACTTGTAAATTTATTTGTGATTGTTTCTATTCCCACCATTGTTCAAAATCTTTTATGTTCACGAAATACGTTAAAATGCGTGTTCAGAGAAAAAAATGTGTTTTGAGCGTTTTATTCTATTTAGATTTATTATAAAGGTATCGTGGTGCAGATGTTTGACTGAGGATGTGATGGTTGTGGATTTGACTTCCAGTTGAAGGAATGAATTATTTTCATTTCTCTACTATTGTAAGAAAGTCTCTAAATCTCTCGTCATATAAAGTCTTGACATTCGGTTCCTTCTGCCCGCGTAATATACGAAAAAAAATCTTGCATAACTTTTTACATAATTTTTTCCCACAAGTTAACAAATTGATTTAAAACGACAGAACTTGAACTTCAAATTCGTAGTACCTATTGTAGTTAATATTCAACGTTAATACTAAGAAAAGTAGATACCGCAGAGAGTTTGCTTTGGGAACAGCCTTAGAGAAACTCGCAAGAATTAAGTTTTAATAACTTTTCTCTCAAAACCCTGTCTTGCATATTCTAAATTGATAATATACAAGGAAGTTTTTCCTGTACAATCATCATTCAGAGAGCACTTTCATCCTTTACAGATGTTAAAAATTCAATACATGGTAAATTTTCAAAGAAAAACTTTACCTATATTGTGCTTTTCTACAAAGTTACCTTCTTGTTCCAATAAAAACTTAGGTCGTCAAGAGTTTGTTACTACTTCATCTAGTTCACTTTTAAATACTTAAACGTCGGAGAATAATTTAGTATACGGTTTTCTGTTGCCAAATTTAGAACTATGTCAAAATGACCGCCAGAACGGTGTAAAATGTTTTTGCTGTTATACAAACAACATGGACATCTGCTAGCAAAATACTTTCGAAAGCCCCCGCGCTTAGTTACGCACAAGTTTTTACCAAGAAACCAAACAGTATAAAAGATTATTTCAAGGAATATCAGAGTTACAGCAGTTTGCCGATTTTGGAAATTCAATTATGTTGAAACTTGTTCTACTCGCCTCGGGTGTTCTGATGTGGTGATTCTATAATGTCAGTCATACATTGCTAGTCAGTAAATGTGTTACGACATGAATAAACCAGGAGGTTGAAAAACAGCCTATAAAATATATAGGTGTTCAGGCCAGTCTTATTAAAAACTTTGAGAAGGTGTTAACAAGATTGCGACTAAATATCTTAAATAAAAACTCTACGTTTAAAGTTATTGCTGTATTATTTTAAATGCTCCAGGCATTTACCACTGGTTCATTTTAGAACATAGTTTTTTTTTCAGCTACACGCTGTATTCTGCACTAAGCAGACAGAACCTAGTGTTAAGACACTCCGATCCCCATTTTCTGCCGAATCTGGAGACCATTACGTGTTGAGTGGCGGAACTCCACGTCGCGCTTTGCCTCGACATCAAAGCGAAGACATGAAAATACTTGATTTCCTCAAGTGAAAATCGAACCTAACTCAGTCATACTCAGTTAAAACACTGTATTCTTACTATAACGCAACACTTGTTTTAACTTTCATTTATACTTGTCTAAACGAGATTAATGGGGAATCATCTGGTACTAAATCTCGGAGTGGCCGTTAAAAACACCTGTCGCTATCTTAAATTTCGAATATCAAACTTTTACTGTACGAGATAATATAACATCGGATGTGTTGTTAAACGTTCTGTTATTGTCTTCTATTCGCTTGTATAAATAAAGTTACTTCGAATATATGTATGTCTCACTATATTCTGTGGATATTTTGTGGTTTTTTTGTTTAAATAAGGTTATATGGAAAAGGTTTCTCTCGAAAGGTGAAAATATTTATTTACTCTTATGTGTTCTATATGCTATTATCAAAAAAACTGAAATGAGTTCACCAATAATATTTCTAAATATGATACTTATAATAATGACCTACTTTTATTGGCAATGTAAAACGTGTGAATTTCATAGCTGAAGGGAAACATTTGTTTATTATTCAGTTCTATTTACGAGTGTATACTTGCCAAAAATCGTTAATACGGCTTCATGTATGTACATTGTACACTTCATAAATAGTGTATAGAGTTCACAGTTATTGTTCAAATTTGGCCGACATATTTGGTGTTCTAGCATTTCGTTGTATTTGTACTATACAATTTGTGTCGGTCTATTTTTTATGCTTTCTCTTTAAATAAATACATCTTTGTAAATTTATATTTAACTAGCGGACGCGCGCAGCTTCGCTTGCTTATTTAGGGGTGAATTCTAACAAACCACGAAACATGTGTTCAATTAAATATTTTTAAGAGTCTAAATTTTAAATTTTGTAAAAATCGGTGGCGATTTAATAACTTTTTCATACAAACTTGCATCCCTTTATTTGCACCCTGGGGGGGTGAATTCTAGAAAACCATGAAACACATATTCAAATTAATAATTTTAGGAGTCTAAATTTAAAATTTTATTATAATCGGTGGCGTTTTAAAGATTTTTCTATACAAACTTTCAACCCCTTATTTGCACCCTTAGGGACGAATTCAAGAAAACCATGAAACATGTGTTCAATTAAATACTTTTAAGAGTCTGAATTCCAAAAATTGTAAAAATTGGTGCCGATTTTAAAAAAAATTCTATACAAACTTTCATCCCCTTATTTGTACCCTTAGGGGAAGAATTCTAGAAAACGATGATATACGTGTTCAATTAAATACTTTTAAAAATCTAAATTTCAAATTTTATAAAAATCGGTGCCGATTTAATTTTTTTTCCATACAAACTTTCAACCCCTATTTCGCGCCTTTAGGGTTAAAATTTTTTAAAATCCCTTCTTAGTGGATGTCCAGATTACGAAAGTAAACAGATGTCCAAATTACACATTTCTACCATCAGCGGTTACGGCTGTGCGTGCGTCTTACCTCAGTCAGTGAGGACAAGTCCTTTTATATATATAGATAGACTAGCGGATGCGCGCAGCTTCGCTTGCGTATTTAGGGTACCATGAAACACATGTTCAATTAAATATTTTTAAGAGTCTAAATTTCAAATTTTATAATAATCGGTGGCGTTTTAAAGATTTTTCCATACAAACTTTCAACCCCTTATTTGCACCCTTAGGGGGTGAATTCTAAAGAACCATGAAACACATGTTTAATTAAATATTTTTAAGAGTCAAAATTTCAAATTTTATAATAATCGGTGGCGTTTTAAAGATGTTTCCATACAAACTTTCAACCCCTTATTTGCACGCTTAGGGAGAGAATTCTAGAAAACGATGAAACACGTATTCAATTAAATGCTTTTAAAAATCTAAATTTCAAATTTTATAAAAATCGGTGCCGATTTAAATTTTTTTCCATACAAACTTTCAACCCCTATTTCACCTCTTTAGGGTTAAAATTTTTCAAAATCCCTTCTTAGTGGATGTCCAAATTACGAAAGTAAACATCTGTCCAAATTTCACGTTTCTACGCACAGCGGTTACGGCTGTGCGTGCGTCTTACCTCAGTCAGTGAGGACAAGTCCTTTTATATATATAGATAAATTTTATTAAAATTATTTAATTAAATATATATGTCCTAATATTTATATAGTTTCATTCATACTTTTTAATACGTCAACTATAATACTAACCAAGAAATAAATGCAAGTAGAAAGTAAATATATTTTATATAACAAAAGTAATTAACCAGTAATACTTCACTTATCTAACTTAACCTATTAGATAAACTTTGCTCTGGTATTTACCCTATATTGTTGCAGATATAAACTGTGTACTCGTATGCTCCCAGATACAAGATGTTGGCCACTCGCCAAAAGGCAAACACAACCTTATTATAGGCCTCAAGCCATACACTGTTATTGTTTTGACTTGGACGCCATTACCAATATGTAACCAATGCCAAAATTCTTATAGATGCTATATCAATATTTTTTTTCAAAAATGTGCTCCTACCATTTTTCATTAAGTACAGTTTTTTTTTGTGTTTTTGCCTTATATCTTTATGATTATCTTAATAATTTGTTTTATTAAAGCTGCTTTGTGGACTTAAACATTGTTCTGTATAGGTTAGCAATCAGCATCTGGATGTAAACGTGATGATTGTGGGGCCTCACAGCTGTTACCCAGTGTCTTGAATTCAGTTGAAAAGTGGAGAACGGGGAATCTTAATACTAGGGGATTGGGGGATGATGGGGGGAGAAAAGCAAAAATACTGCCTTTCCCTCTATGAAATAATGTGAATATAAGTAATAATAATAATGTAGGTGGAAGCAAACACACCTTTAAAGACATCTTTAAACATTAATATATTTTTTTATCTTTATTTTACTTTTCTTTTTATTCAACATATTGTAGAAAGCCTTTAGTAGACTTTCTAAAAGAAAATCGCTAAATAAGAAGTATGGTATAAAAAGTGGTACCTATAAGAGGTTAAGTACGCGTGAAAACCTTAAATGAAATCTACCCCAATGAAGGGTTCAATGAGATGTGAAGCTATGTAGGTAATAAATGTAATATACTTTTCAAGCATATTCTTTATCTTTCACGAAATATTGAAATATTTATACGAACTTTTAAATATACGACTTAAATATTTTAGTATTGAAATCAATGTATATACAAAAAAAACATGCAGTTGAATTGTTAGCTCATAATTGTTAAGTAGGCTTACAGTACGTGCTTAAATACATCCAAAAATCACTTTTAATTTTATCATTCTATCTTAGAGTCACATTTATAATTGTTATTTGAGGCCATCGCGTTGTAGGGCTATGGGTGAGCGTCTGACTGAAAACACAAAGGTAATGGCTTCCATTCCCACCCGGGGAAATGAAATGAAAAATTAGCATTATCTTAAAATCCTGAATCTGGCAACTAGGAAAAGCGCAGCGTTGAGTTCTATCACTAAACACATATATATTGTCGCACTGTAACTATTGTATAAATAATTAACGTGATTAAACATTCTCACATACACACTTAATTATGAATCCATTAATGTAATAAGTAAACATTAAATTTAAATGAAAATAATATTGTTTTATATTTTCTTGTACTTGAGAATATTCGAACGAGAAGACATTATTATTTTTGAATAATTATACTTGAAATAAAACAAAAGGCGCCAGAGCCATTTTATCTTCGTGCTTATTTTACTGCTTTGTAAATAGAAGAACCATCATCTCGACCGCAAATTTGAAACTTTCTCGCTTTACTCGTTGAAACAGTGAAACTTTAGTGTCTGCTTAGTTTAAGAGAGCCAGTTTGTGCCAGATGACTTTGAAAACTACGTATTTCCCTACTACCGCAAGGTAAAAATATATTGTAGGTATAAATTCCAATTTTATTTTTATGTGTACTATTTCATAAACTTTGAAACGATGATACAATGTGCTGATGTATAATAATTTTTAGTTTATATTTATGTTCAGAAAGTTATAAATTTCCAAGTAATATATAATGAAAGCCTGAAATAATTTTCCTCTAGCTATAATAGATTCTGTTTATCGAACATTTTAATAATTGATAAAAAGTACATTTCCATCAAAAGAAAAACTCCAAAGAATATTAAAAATGTTATTTCAAGGAACTTAAAGACAAGGAATGAAGGAGCTGGGATTTTAAAAGTCTTTCCGGAGTGCTCATTACAGTACTGTTAGACGTCTTCGCGGAGTCACGAACGCAATTACGTCACATTTCTTTTCCTTCATTTTTGACCACATTTAAGCTATTAAATGGCTGAGTGCCTAAAGTATATTTTGGAAAAGCTATTGCGAAATAAAAACAAAATAATATTCTTTTTTTAAGAATGTATTGTCATTTCGGTATTGGGTTTTTCTTCTCTTATTCAAAGGGCTTGAAAATATGTATAGTAAGTATATTATTTTTGCTATGATCTTTAAAATGAGACTGTTTTGAACTAAGCTGTACATGTATAATATTTTACACTGTAATATTTACTTCTGACCCTGGCAACAGCCGGAATTAATGCCAGGAACAAGAAGAAGACTTACCTCTAAAAATCCCAAAGTCCCTTATAGATATATATATTATGTATCATAATTTAGCTTATAAGTAGTGCCAAACTAAAATTTACTTAATATTAAAATTGATCAAACAACAATGCCATGTTTTACTTAACAAATATGTTTTTTTGAGGTCATCTTATAATACTGTATTCAACAGAGATTGAAGTGTGCATCGTATTATTATGATGTTCCATTACAAGCTAAGTACACACTAACTCGGTCGTAGGGGAAGTAAGGCCATGACCACTCCAGTAAACCATTAAAGAGCTCCGTATCTCGCTAAGACCCCTTTACGTCGACACAGCATTAAAAAGTTGTGTGAGAAAATATCTCAGAAAATGTGTTTTATCGCAGTTTGAAGTGGAGTTTCCTAGCAAGGCCATAAGCCGGTGGTCGGCGCTAATGACGTGAAAGACTACTTGACAGAATGTTATCTGGTTTGTTCCACTTCCATACATTTAAATAGAATTTTTGAGTTTTCATATACTGACTGCTAAGGCTCGTTCGACGCTAATTCTTAAAACATTCTTTGAAAAACAAACCGCGGTTTACTGCAAATGAAACTGGCCCGTTGCTAACCTATTAATGAATTATAAAAAAGTCCTCAGCGGGATTCCGCAGAAATAACATCAGGGAAAATGTAACCGGGCAAAATAGGCTGGGGAGAAACAGAGTCGTTGTTAATTAAAAAAGTCGGGCGGCTTTAGGAGGTATTACTGGACTTACCTACTTGATTACTACACTGATCAAAAGTCCCTCTAACTTGTAACATTGTGATACAAACAAAGGAATTTCCACCTTATGTAAGAGATTACTTTTACCGAGGAATTTTCATTGAACTACACTACAACTATGTTTCTAGATGAACCTAATCATTTTCTTGTTTTCTTTATAGGTTCACGCTTTATCGCGTATATAAAAGGGAAGACAGAGGGAACCTAGTGTTAAGGCACTACGTTTTCCATTTTTTGCCCAGATTTCGGTACATTGCGGGTGTAGTGGCGGAAAACTACGCCACGCTATGTCTTCTTACTAGATGAGAAAAAAACAAATCACCTCTTAAAGGAGAATTGAAACAACAATCGTTGTATTTACAGTCAGATGCTGTTCCAAGCCTATATGCCACGACTGACTCTAAGATCATATAAACGTTCACTAATTTTAGATTGACAGAAAATTACTAAATTAGAGCTAATTTACAATCACAAATGAAGAATTATAATAATAAAATATGAATGAAGTAATTCTATATGTGAATATATATAGCATAACGAAGTAATTTAACAGCGCACGCCTGAAGTACAAGTTTCAAGGCATCGCAGCTCTTAACATGTAACCTCAACATCCGCGGTTACTTAAACATGATTTACTTAATTATACGTAGTACTGATTATACAACTTTAATCAAACTTTCTACTCTGCGTAAGCCGCAGTATCACCGCTGGGGAGCACCGAACGTGACGGTCCTGGATCATTCTCATGATATTGCAGGCTAGTATGCTGAAATTAAGCCGTTCCATTTCTCTATTGTTTGTTTAGTTATGTATACGTTTCTGTCTTATTTTCTGTTTTTGTTTATCTTTATATAGTGTAAAATAAAATCCTTTTCCCCGATGTACGACTAATTGTTTTAAAATATGCAACGGATTTTAATGCAGCTTTTACTAAGAGACACAATTGTTCCAAACCCAAAAATATCACGAATTCGTAATGAAATATTAAAAATTTTTTACCCTTTACGTACATCGTATAGGACCACATAATTATACTCACGTGTAAAAGGATGATATACATACATAAAGCACGATGCATTAAAAACGTATTTTATTGGTTAACTAAATAACTAAACATTAAATTATTAGTCATAGATCAATCATTAAGCAAATTTTGAATTAAATTTTACAATTAAACATATTGCAATACTTGGAAAATAATTAATTATATTTCAGGAGCAATAATTCTATACACAACATTAAAATGTCTAAATCCAGCCATTATCACATGGACCCTTACATTCCAGTACTGATAGCGCCAACGTCAGAAAGATCTATGCGAACAGAATTTCGAATCCGTGGCAAAATTAAACGTTTACACGATCGTAAATTATTCCTCAAGTTTATCGCTAGTGAATATTTATTAGAGACGTAATTAGGTTCGTGCCTTTAAGGTTTACGTAAGGCAAATAAATGAAGAATTCCTTCTAAATAAACTACATGCTACCGAACTAGCGTACGGAAGGTGATGTTTTTTTATAAAACTAAATGCATGATTGCAAGAAATCTTATTATTTCGGAATTTTCGGAAAAATCTTATTTCGGATAATGCTAGTTCATATATTTTTCGTAAAAGTAATAAAATTGTGATTTTTTTTAATTTGAGTAAAAATATAAAACGTGTTTACAAAAGGAATTATTCGGAGCATTTATATTGTAGCTGTGTTCCACTTTAATATCATCGACATTAACCTGATTTTAATCAGAACGACGTTTTTTATCTTACATTAAATTCTTCTCGCAAGACCGGGAACACATTTAAAAAAAAGAAGAACTAATTATTCTTCTATCAGTTGCAAAATGCAAATGAAAATTGGCACTTCTGTTACGCGGTCTGTACCTACAGTATTATCTATATATATTGTTAGAAACTATTGGAAATATTAAATAAAGTGGGAAAGGTAATCAATTAAAACAAAGCTTCAAATAATTATTAAACAACCAAAGGGAATTATCTAGCAGTCTAATAACAATATCTGGTTCTAAAGAATCCATCGGGCAGAGTGACGTTAGTGATCCTTTTCTTTCGGTCGCCGTTGACAGCCCATAAAAGTGCCAGCCAGTAATTAGAGTCGTTCTTATATAACCTCTATGGTCATTATTTCTAATTATTTCTAACACGGCCTCTCCTGACATGGCAGCGTCCCGATGCCGTCCTCCGTTTCATTAGAAGGACCAACATTGTCAGTATTAGTAGACCTCACATTATCAGTTTCGTTATGACCTGTGATATGAAATGGAATTAGTTTTCAATAAGTAACGAAAGTAGTTGTCAGTTTATATCAGAATTCTGTCCTTGAACATGATCTTTGATCTTTCGTATTAAACAATGACACAAAAATGAAAATCAAATACGCGTGGTAGGATTTACTTCAGATCTCTTCTCACGCAATCGGATACTAGATGCATTCTAGATACAAAATGAATTACAACGGTCTCTTGCGAGTCAATCCGACACCTACAAAGTAACCATTAACTCAGAAATAAAACAGACATAGTAGGATTTAGTGTCGGATCCTGTTCCCGCGCAACCGAATACTAAATGCATTAGAATTTACACCAATCTCTTGTGAGTCAATCTGACACCTACAGAGGTATACAGTAACTCAAAAAATGCAACACAAAATAATCTGTAGACTTTGGCATCAGATCTCTTCTCACCTTTGTGAGTCACTCTGATACTACAGAAGTAACACCGGACTCACTGGGTCTCTAGTCGGCCTGGGCCCCACCGACGCAACCACATGCCTTAATTCAAAACAACACAAAACAAATATAATCTGTAGACTTTGGCGTCAGATCTCTTCTCACCCATATGAGTCACTCTGACACTACAGAAGTAAGACCGGACTTACAGGGTCTCTAGTCAAACTGGGCCCCACTGACGCAACCACATGCCTCCTTACTAACCTTTAGTTACCGTACACACAGCACTGCGCAATACACACTAACTGAAAATTACATGAGCACCATGTACAACAAAAACATGGTGAGTACACAAATAGTTTGATACATAGTCAAGAACAAATAGACACAAAATGGGAAAACTAACAATCAAAGAGAACAGCATATGTATCTGGTGTCCTCTTTCCTCGCCATAATACCAGGCATGCATGTCATACCATGTACCTGGCAGCGACTATTATTTTATTTTGCCTCGGCCTAACCTGACCACGAGGGAGAGGATGTCTAATCTTTACAGTTATTTGGTAAAGTATGCAACTTTTATCGATTTCGTCATACGACGTGTCGACGTCATGAATATTGGGGCAAAATCAGAAACATAATATTGGTTTGATCTCACCATGAAAGAGTTCACACTTCAAGTAACCGCTCAGCTATAGTTGCTCGACTGGTGCTTGTAGTCCCCACGGATAACGGCAGCTCTACGTTGGCGTTGTATAGGTTGATGTCGATGGTGCAGGAGCACATTGTGCCGCACCCAGCACCAACACGAAGTCAGACTTCGCGGCTTTATCTCGCGAACTAGTAGGGGAGGGAGTTCGCGTACGGCGTCTCCCTCTAGTTTTGCAATGTCAAATATCAGAAGACATTGCTATGTAACTCTACCCGATTACACAAAAATATTAGAAAGATCAGGAATGGGATGGCTTAGTAACTAAGGCTTCTATCCCACTTCTGATGTTAGAAACTATTGGAAATATTAAATAAAGTGGGAAAGGTAATCAATTAAAACAAAGCTTCAAATAATTATTAAACAACCAAAGGGAATTATCTAGCAGTCTAATAACAATATCTGGTTCTAAAGAATCCATCGGGCAGAGTGACGTTAGTGATCCTTTTCTTTCGGTCGCCGTTGACAGCCCATAAAAGTGCCAGCCAGTAATTAGAGTCGTTCTTATATAACCTCTATGGTCATTATTTCTAATTATTTCTAACAATATATATAAAATCGAAAGGTCACTCACTCATCACGAAATCTCAGAAACTACAAGAGCTAGGAATCTCAAATTTTGCATAGGAGTTATTTATAGGAAGTAGGTGCTCGCTAAGACGGGAATTTGCAATATTAGACTTCTAAGGGGTTGTTTTTGGGGATGAAAGTTTGTATGAAACTTCGTTACTACAAATGCTAGGAGCCTCAAATTTTGCATGGACGTCACTTATAGGACGTAGGTACTCATGAAGACAGAAATTAATAATAACGTAGTTCACGCAGGCGAAGCCGCGGGCGGGCCGCTAGTTAATTTATATTTCTGATCAAACACTAACGACAGTTAAAATTTTGGACATAATATTGCAATTAACAGAACAAAGGGTTCTCATAAAATAGAAAGGATACTTTATTTTCTATCACCTCGGGCATTTTAAATTAATTTTAAATTGTATCTTAAATTTTCAAATTTCTGTTTTTGTTTTACAATTTTAATTCTTTACTAATTCATATTTTTTATTATTCTTTTACATTTTAGACGACTTTAATGTAATTTTATACTTTATTTACCAATATAATAAGTTATTTATTAAATATGTAGCAATTGAAGCGAAAGGAAAATTGAGACACAAGTTTGTATGGTTTTTCCGTAAAATAAAATTATGATACAAAAATCTAACGTTCAATACATATTATAATTGAAGGTGTATTTGTATGGTATTATCGCACATGTAATTAATATAAATATAACTTTATTAAAATAGCTCCATAGAAAGACAAAGATAAAAGAATTTCTGTCAAAGGAACGTTCTCCAACTGTCACATATTGTTATTATGGCACGCTGTCCATATGGTAAAATGTTGTCAAGCAGATACGTTTTACAAATTTATCATTGTTATTGTATTTACACTATTATTTTAATTTACATTAAAAATTACACTCTCCTTACTTTGTAACCAAAATCTTAAGAAATATGTTTATTTTAAGAAGAATCGTTTATAAAATCCACAATATAAAACTTACAGAAAACAATTTGTCGTCAGTTGTCAGAAATGAAAAAAAAAAAACGTTTACACTAAAGTAGCATAATTAAATCAATGTACCTACATATGTCGTTTCACTTAGGCTCTATTAAAATTTATTTTTGAACTTCACGTTGTGCCCCGCTTAGAGTATCTAGAGTAGGCAGAAGGAACCTTATGTTACTCCGAGACAAGTTGCGTCTTGAGTGACGGAATTTATTGCCGCGAATAGAAATCGAATCTACAACCGTTGCGTTTACAGTCAGACACTGACGGCCTCAATTATTAATTACAATAAAACGAAATACAATAAAACGCCTGACGGCCAATATTATTAATTACAATAAAACGAAAAAATAAAATTAATTCTTAGTATTATTTTATTATATACATTGTGCTATATCAAGATTGTGCTGATTAAGCCAGCAGTAATAAATATAACGCACATTTATGTCAATTCAGCCCCATCAGTTCAAGGCGACTGCCTTTCATAGTTTTTCACAGAACGCCCACGCCTCCAGCTTATTTTTGGCATTCTGTCCATCCCATCCTGATCGTTTAAATGATTCGTGGTCGTGTGTCAGCTTTTTCTTTTATAAAATTCAGTAATTGTATTTTTTTTTGTAATAATAATGAAATACATTTCATTATTATTGCTTATTTAATTAATTAGTAAGAAAATACAAAACATTTTTTTGAGTTAAGTAGATAAAGTAAAGAAAATACCTTTTAGAAATGAATATGTATTCGTGAAAAAATAGACCTATATTTAATACAATGCTATGTGTTCGTTATGAGGCTTCGCAATCACTGTACTCTACTACAGTGTAGGTACACGTTATTTGTTATTTGCCACTGGAGAATAAAAGAATATATATATATTTTTTTATATTTTCGGGTTTAACATAAAATAGATTAAATTCCTTCCTCTAAAATCTCTCTATCTATTAGTGAGAACCACCAGATCACTGACTATACCAACATAATATATTTATAGTAACAAAAGTTTATTGATAACAAACTACTTATACAACACTAACAAGTGAAAGTCCTTCAAAACATCTTGAATATATCTTCTAACATAGTTAAAGGATTAAAGGAGCAATTTGGGACTATTCAATGATGTAAACTTAAAATATATATGAAAATTTGGGGTATGTCTAACAAAGGTCTCTGAGCAATGGAATACTGGCTTGAAAATATGCTTGAAAGTAAAACTAATTAATTCAATGAGCGAGTTTACACTTAGAACGTTTATCTGGTACGTCCCTTCCTCGTTTTATTTATTGTAATAATTTTCAAACTTCTTCTTATCTATTTCGTTGAGCGTAAAAATTAGTAATATTATGTATAATATAATTTTTGTGTATAATTAATTCTCGTACCCAACATTTTAATACAGCTGACAATAGTAAACGAATCAGTTCAGATAAGGCGTGAAATTACAAAAAATATAACATTTAATAACATTTATATAAATAGTAGTAAATAAATTTATGAAATGATTAAGCAATTTTTATTCTGTTATTATAATTATATCAATAAGTAAATTATATATTTAATATAAACCATGGAACAAAAATATTATGATAAGCACATTTTTTCTTGGCGAATTACTTACGAATCTAATTAGTGTGTGCTTTGAAGCTCTATTTAAATAAAATTTCTGTATATTAAAGTTAAATTACTTGTGTGTGACCTTTGTTGTTCATTGCACTTAATTTTGTTTTATAAAAGTTTCTCTAGCACTAATAACATTTTACTTGAAATTTTCCAATAATTCCATTACATGTTAAGAGAATTGGTATATAAATGCAATTAAAACCGAAATTAAGTTTTGACTATCTTTACTAGCGGCCCACGCATGGCATCGCCCGCTTTTACTGTACGAATATTCAATATATATTATTTAAGTGTGTTTAGAGAAAATTGGTTTATTATTTAAGTATACCTTACATAATTAAAATTTAGATCGAGAAAATAAAATAAGATAACTTCGACAATAATATAGAAGAAAATAACGCTATAAGAAAATATAACTGACCGAAGTTTTCTACGCTTGAATTGTGTGAAGTTAAAAGTAGTTCAAATGGCAAATGGCATTACAAGTTTTAATTGTACTGATGTGGATTTACTTCAAAACATAGTTAGACTTATTTTGAAAAGTACATTTAAAGTTTATCAGTAGTTTATAAAATTAACAGGAAAAATGCATGAAATTATTAAATACATTTCAATTAACGTTACATTCATATTAGTGGGCAAAGTCTGATCTTTTATCAATTCAATATTTTTCTTTCAAATATTCATCTATATTTAAGCTCTAATCTTTTATAACATTAATACCTTAATTTTAATAACAATTGTAGCTAACCAAATATAAGTTTCTTATTTGTATACTAGCAGACCCGCGAACTTCGTATCGCCTAACAGTCGATTTTTTTAATATGTACTCTGCTATTCGCGACACCGGGTCAGCTAGTAAGATAAAAAAAATAAAAACTTAAATCATTTTTAATTCTTATAATATTCATTCAAAATTATAATAAAAATAACAATTTCCGATATCTTCACAACAAGTCTCAGGTGTGTATATTTCAAATTCAAATTCAAATTCAAAATATTCTTTATTCAAATAAACTTATAATAAGCACTTTTGAATCGTCGAATGAACATATGAACAAAAAGCTACCACCGGTTCGGAAGGCAGTTCTGCTGAGAAGAGCCGGCAAGAAACTCAACAGTTGCTCTTTTCAAAATCAATGGTACAATCTATTACATTAGTTTGCAGCTATCCTGCATTACATTCAATAGACATTAATTCCATACATGTTTGTCCTCTAAGTATTCTTGAACAGTGTAATAAGCTTTACTTGTTAGAATTTTTTTTACTGATATTTTAAATTTTGGAAGTGGCAAATCTAGAATACACTGTGGAATTTTATTATATACACGTATGCTCAGACCCATAAAAGATTTATTAACTTTTTGGAGGCGAAAACTTGGAGTAACAATCTTATCTTTATTTCTCGTTTCTATCGTATGATTGTCGCTATGTTTACTATGACAATGTATATTTTGTCGGACAAAGAGAATATTATAGTATATAAATTGGTAAGCAACTGTAAGAATACCTGCATCTTTGAAAACATCTCGCAGAGAATCTCGCGCTCTTAGTTTATAAATATATCTCACGGCTCTTTTTTGGAGGATAAATATTGAATTTATGTCTGAAGCACTGCCCCATAGCAGCATTCCATAAGATAAAATACTATGGAAATAGCTATAGTAGACTAGTCGGGCAGTGTCAACGTCCGTCATTTGTCTTACTTTTTTAATTGCAAACGCGGCAGAGCTGAGTTTATCCGCAAGTGCTTCCAGATGAGCGTTCCACTGGAGTTTGGAATCTATAGTAACACCTAAGAAAATAGCTGATTCCGACAAATTGAGAGTTTCTCCTTTAATTAGTAGACTGAATTTTTTTTTTAACATTTTGCAAAGCAAACTCAATACATTTAGTTTTTTTAGCATTTAACATTAGATTATTAACAT
>HE671604.1:29579-52968 GCA_000313835.2 Heliconius melpomene melpomene | reverse complement strand
TAAGGTATTTCCAATTGTTTTACACAGCAAGGATTTTTTAGTAGGTACCGTAATTTTAAATCTGTGCTACTAATCTTTTCAAGTACTTATTAAATATATTTAAATGACTATTTTTAGATAGTTAAATGACTATTTTTAAACGAAAGAAATTATAAACAAAAACCTACCTACTAATAACTACTACAAAAATGTGAAACCAAATATATCGCGCTTAAATAATACATTTAACTCCAATTATCTAATACGTGCAAACGCTTCTAACTAAATCTTCGTTGCTATAGAGGCAGCCGGGCTTTTTTTTTCGAGCTTGTGGTTAATGCTGAAGGGGGTATTCTGTCCCTGATGAAAAGCAAGCACGACGTGGCTGCCTGTGAGGAAAATTAAATAGAATGCATCGGCCGGGAATCGAACCCGGGCCGCCCGCGTGGCAGGCGAGCATTCTACCACTGAACCACCGATGCGTGTAAGGCAAGCTGGCACGGCGGACGCATGGCGAGTGGCGAGCCGTTTCGCAGCAAGGATTTTTTTTATATTGTAACAACTTCTAAAGTACTTATTAAAATGAAAAACAGTAAAAGACAGTTTTGGTCTACATTAAATGGCCAACGTAACTAATGTACTTATTTAGATGCTGAGAGTAAGGGATAAGTGAAACTTGAGTAACGTACAGCTGATGTGTCGACGGCGGGATGTGTCAACAATTAAATGCGTTTTTCTGTAAAACTATTCGCAATTTCGAAATATTGTAAAAAGCAAATTTTATCTTCGTTTAACGTAGAAAATTAATAAAGTATTTTAAAGGATAAGGATTAATACCATTATGTAAAAATATCCCTCAAAATAAAAAATATATTGAAATTATTATTTTTAGACAGAAAAATGATCACTACACGTTATTCTTAAAAGATACGAATATGCCATCGCGGACTTTTTTGTAGATCTTATTAAGAGGAACAATACTTCAGTACATTTTTTTCATGTAGTACTTACCATTAGAGCAGCGCATGCGCGAAAGTGTCTCAACGGGTAGGACTTTATACACATTTATCGTATTTATGTTAATTTACATAAGAATGTACAAATAATAAACTATATATAAACCTTCTACAAAAAACACTCGACTTAATGGTGAAGACCGCATTAAAATCCGTTGGGTGGTTTAGAAGAAGAAGAGTTAGAAACAACAGACAGACACGAAAAGCGACTTTGTTTTATAAGATATAGGATAGGATATGAGAAAAAAAAACTATCCTATGTTCATCCCGGGACCCTCAAGTATCTCTATGTAGTATTTTATCACAATTAAATTAGCGGTTTGGCCCTGATTGCGTAAAAGACAGACAGACAGACAGACAGACAGAGTTACTTTCGAATTTATAATATAGGTATGGATTAACGACAATTTATTATGAGGCATTCGTGGCGCAGTGGTGGTTCCCTCTCGTGCACTCTCTGATGTCTGACTGTAAACGCTATGGTTGTGGATTCGATAATCATTCGGGGGAATGATCATATACAATTTATTTTCAGTACTATCACACGACACTTGGGTTCCTGCTTTCAGGTGGAATTTCGAGATGTTGTAAAACTCGGTAAAGTAGACTTTACTGAGTTCTTCAATTTCTCCTGGATCCCGGACATTATTTATATTTTGTCCTTTATATGATGGATGTCTACGATAGATACATCGGGACAAGTCTATTTTGTGCTATATTTTATATAAGGTTTGATGCTGTCAGGGTCCAGCGGCACAGCATCTGCGTGTCGGCTGTGGGTTCGATTCCCACTCAGTGTAATGAATTATTTTAACAATCGGTGCGATCTCCCTGCTATGTGCGGGACATGAAGCTATAAAAATCATTCAGTAACTGCTTAGTGACTTCTAAATATCGTTATATTTTACAATTAATTCATTTACATTGAAACTCATCGGGGTCGGGCTAGCGGACTACGCAAACTAAGGTTAACTAGGGCATCCAACTTTAGCAAATTAAATTATAACCAAAGTAATTACGAATGTGATACTTTGTTTGAGCTCATAATACTTATTTGTTCATGATTAATGTCCAATTGTTTATATTTATAAACAATGATTATATTACAATTAAAAACTCAAATATTTCATATGAGGCGCATTGGGATAGAGTTCGACTACTACCTAGTAGACGAAATTTCTCTCAAATGTCTCTTCGTTTAAAAGTGCACGCAGTGTCTTAGGTAAATAGATCGCGCAATAGGTTCGGCTGACAGCTGCTATATATTTTTTTACGAAACAAATGCGACAGCTTAATGCTTTGTCCCGCATAGCAGTGTAGACAGAGAGAACCTAGTGTTAAGACACTCCATCCCCCGCTTTCCGCTGAATTTTTGAGACATTACGTAAGCACCTTTTCCGTTACTAACTGAATGACTGACAGACAACGCACGTAGAAAGCTGAAATTTTGTAGGCGACTTACGGCATATTGAAGGGCATCATAGATTTTATGAAATTCCTGTTGAAACAGTAACAAAAACAAAATCAGTTTAAAGTACGTTAACATTTTTTTCAGCTTTATGCTTCATCCCACCTCGCAGGATAGGCAGAAAGAACCTAATGCCAAGGGATTCCGTTCTCTGCTTTTCACCTGAATTCAAGATGTCGAATGTGAAATGATGGAACTCAACACCGTGTAAAGCATTATAGTATCAAACATTAAATTGCATAAAATATGCTAAAACTACCAAAACTAAATGAGAAAAAATTCAAGAATTGCCTTCTCCAGCTACCTTAGTGGGGCTCACTACGTATGTAAATTACATTAATTTTGTCGGCACGCGGACGCCTGTGCTCCCTTGTGATGTTAGTTTTCTTTATTACATTACTATTTGTACTATGGTTTTACATTATACACACTGGAATTTTAGTATTTTTTTTCAACTTATACGAATTGTATTAGTATGAGAAATAAGTAGGTAGCAGGCGAGACGTTAGTAGAATACAAATATAGAAAAGAAAAAATCCTTTTCGTGGCATTACTTGTTCAATGGCGGGGCTTAACGGCGTACTTCGTCTATTAGAACGGGGAGATGAAAATAACTCATTTCCTCGAGTAGAAATCGAACCAACTATCATCGGTGGCACTAAGAAGCTGTCTCAACTCACAGTACGATAGAATGGCCTAGAAACATTTGATCATAGATAAAGAAGAACAACATCAATAACATTTTGTCATATATAATCTATTTAAAAAAAACCTAACGAGTTTTATTACTTTTGCGGTTAAAATTTATAGTTTTTGCTATGACTCGTGACACTTTTCTTTTAAATGGCCGATATAGTGTGTAACGCTTGACGGTTTTTATTGACACTGCAGTTTAGAAATGTTCATCTGCATTGGAATCGTTATTTGTTCATATATTTTTATTTAAATATACATATTATTTAAAAAATGGCGGTTGTCGTACAAGTGTGCGATTGTAAGCGCAACGGTTGTGGGAGCGATCTCTTTCGAGGCAATAAAATATTTAATATTTTCATTTCCTCGCTCTGATAACGAAGCAAAGCATTTGAAAGAATTTGAAATTTCGCCATTTAACACAAGCCTCGGCAGTGGAGCGGAAAGTTGGGAACGTGTCCCAGGTCCCTTCTGGTTACTCTGCTACATGTGGGATACAGCAAACCAGTAAAAAGAGAAATAATTTTATTTCGCCGTAGTTCTATGATACATGTGTGTTAAAATGTAATGTTTCAAATTCAGGAACCGAAGGATGGAGTGTTTTACACTGTGGAGCTTCTACTACAAATAGTGAAGTGTTACAGTTGGTTTCCCTCTGCCTTTTAAAATTGTAAAAGTTCAAAAATATAATAGTTCATGGATAACTATCGTCGAACAGAAATAAATAAATTATTAAATGCGCAAATTTAGGGCACTATACCCTTCATTCAACCATATCGCTGTGATAGCAGCGCAAAATCTGTTAATTTCAGCAAAATGTATTCTAGATGCAAAGCAAATAGCTAATTGAGTTTTTAGCGCCCAGGTGCGTCCAGCAACCGGCTAATGTGAAATTTACGTCGAGATGAGGCTATTTTCAGAATTATTTTATAGTGAAAGCAGCTTCACGGATTTACCGCAATCAGGGTAGACACAGGGAAGTCCGCCCAGTTTGTAGTGGTGGAATTTAACGCCGCGTTATGTCTACCAGGGAAAGTCTACTAATTAAAAATTTAATTTAATTTACTTATTACTATTCTATAGCAGCACATTGTATTTTACATCTATGCTATTTTACACCCATAATGTTATATAAATTTATGCTTTTAAAAGCTTGGATTATTATTTTAGTTCGAAATTTTCGATGGGAATGTGTTAAGTTGAACATAATGTTTTAATACATACTTTGATTTGAGTTAATATTTTTTAATTTTTTATCATGTTTTGGTTGTTTAAAGCTCAAATCAAATCACGCGTAGAAAGTAAAAAATCTTCTCAGTGAGACTCAAATCCACAACCTTCGCGAGTTTGTTCTGTTTTATCATTCATATTTCTTTAAATTTTTATTTTCATGTATTTGCTCTGGTGTCGAGGCAAAATATGGTGTTGAGTTACGTCACATGACACGCAGTGTCTCCAGAATTTGGCGGAAAGTGGGGAACGGATTGTTTTAGCACTAGGTTCCCTGTGTGCGGGATATAACTTGAAGCTTATTTATTTATTTTATTTTTATATTAACTTCTCCGACTTAGTGTCAAACCCACATCTATTGCATTCATATTCAGGTGTTCCACGACGACCTCTAGTAGCATCCAAAAGCAAATAATTATAACCATAATTTTGGGTCAATTTAAAACCGCATCACAAAAACAAGATTAAAAGCAAATCTAAAGATCGTGACCGCAAGCCGACGACAAAGCCAAAAGGTTCGAACGACGGCAAAATTAATTTAAAGTTAACAAGTATTTTTGGTTACAAAGGCGATTAATTGAGAATTTAAAAGAAATATTTTTTAATAGTTCTTTAATCTAATAGTAAAAATGTAATTAATAGTTGCTTCTGTAAATTCCTTCCTTAACTTCACTTCTATTAACTTCCGAATCCCTTTAGAATGAGTTGTTACAGTTTCGATGTGGTATGTTAGAAAATTTCTTAAATTTTAACCCAGCAGTGGCGTAGCTAGGGGGGTGCGAGCGGGGCGGTCGCACCGGGCATCAACAGGAAAAGGGCATCAAAGTCGACGATTAGTGTGTTTTTTCTTTGTTTTTTGGACCTTATACCATTTTAAAGGGCATCAAGTCCTCTAAGCCGCACCGGGCATCAAAAGGAAAGGGGCATCAAAGTCGACGATCACTTTGTTTTTTTTTACGTTTTTTTTTTAGAACTCAACGTCGACGATTACGTTTTTTTTTACAACCCATCAACAGAAAAGGGGCCTCAAGTCCCCCGAGCCGCACCGGGCAGCAAATACCCTAGCTACGCCACTGTAACCCAGTGTTAAGACACTTCGTTTTTCCCAACTTCCTTTTATTTTTTATGTGTTGGCGGAACTCAAGGCCACTCTTTATCTTGTTACGACAGCAAATCGAATTCTCCAACTATCCTTAATTTATTTATAGTATAATATTTTAAAAACATTATTTTCCCTTCCGCCAACTTATATAAATCTGGAAAAGATTTTGAAGTTACTATTAACTAGATATGTCTAATAAAAACAATACATTATAAGATAAATTTATTTAAAAATTTTTGTATAAAATCTAGATCTAGATCTCCTATGCATAATACTACGAAGTATCTCGAGATGAGACGAGGATGATATTTAAGTTTCTCTTACACATTCGGCTTACATCGTTAGGAAACCTGCCAAACGGTGGAGAAGCATTCATGTAAATATTTTCATCTACACAATTGAAATTCTTCGCGATAAAGCTCGAAATTTCTAAGCGGTTAGCTTTTGGTGGGAGCTTTTGGTTAGTGCTTCAATAAGTAGACTGTGTGTATCTACATTTTAAGAAATAATTTTAAACTTAGCAATAAAGTAAGTTTAAAATTGTTTCTTAATCTTAAAATTATTTGTTAATAGTACAGTAGTTGTAGCGCAGGGCCCAAACGTGTGACTGTAAAGACGACGGTCGTGACTTCAAATCTCACTCGGGATAATAAAATATTCATTATTTTCATTTCCTCGCTTTGTTAACGAGGCAAAGCACGACGTTGAGCTCATCACTCAACATGTAATGCTTTAAGAATTCGGCGGAAAGCTGAGAACGCAGTGCCCAGGCTTTAATCCGTGTAGCAGAGTAGGCGAGAGGATCTAGAGTAAAAACATCCATCCTCTTAGTTTCTACCCAATTTGAATGTTGAGTAGCGGAGCTTAGCACAGCGTTTGTCCAGTATTCCTCGAATGGGAATCGTACCCACCACGATCGCGTTTAAAGTAAAGCTGCGCCACGACGGTTCCAGTAGTAATTTAGTTAAAATAACTCTGCAGTGCCGTAAATGATTCACTTAATATATTTAATAAAAGTACACTTTGTAACACAAAACATTTAATATTCAGAGCACGCGGCGGATTTAATAAAACGTACCATATATCGGTGTATATAAAAAGTTCAGTATTAACCACAAAGTTTCGAATCATAAAGAAAACTTTTAATAGTCGAGACCGGAAGGTAGCAAAATGAATTTGTATGAGCCAAGTTTGAGCTTCAACATTAACAGTTTGGAAAATTAGCTTTGAAATTTTTGACGCGTGAAGCTTTATAAAGCTCCTAGCCTAGCTTTTATTAATTTTAGCGTAGCTTATGCTGAATTTTGGACATGTTTTTTCACAATAAGTACATAAAATTGGCCTATTAATAATCAGAATGTATTCTGATTTCCATTCGGAAAATTAAATATCTGATATACCTATGTATTTATTTCTTCGCTCTACAAGGCAAGGAACAGCGTTGTGTCCGAAACCGTCACACACCAAATTTTCAGAAAAAAAAAAATAGCTTTCGCAGGACAAATGGGGTCAATCTAGCACTTTGCGTCTACTTTAATTACAATATTTTCTACAATAACTGTTTTAGTAACAAGACAAACAAACGTGGCGCTTACTTTTACCACGAAAATTCAACACGCTATGTCTCGAAATTTGGTCGACGCGTGAGAACGTAGTGTTTTGACTCTAGATTCCATTTGCCTACACTGCTATATGCATAATATCGTTAAAAATATAGCAAATAAATTTTAATTCACAAGTTAAATTTCTATTTATATATAAGTACATTTTATATTATACTTAAGCGATATCAAACAAAATTGAACTCATAACTGCCGATAATACCAACCAAACTACTGTACTACACCATAGCGATAAATATTATTTTTATATTGAAACATATATTTCGACTGGCTGTAAATAGCAGCTTTGAGAAGTGTCAATAACATACGAATATCACGAGACTCATTTCTGTTTTTTCTGTACCACTGCGATCATCGTATGACAAAATGTGGTGGGTGGTGGGTGTTATTTAATAGGAAATCGACTAAAAATAATTTATTTCACGTGTCAAGAGATTGCCTGTCACGTGACAGTGTTTTGACGTGTTTACGTTTATCTTAGCTTTCAGTGTTGTAGAATAAACAAGGAAAAATATATACAACATTGCAGAAATTTTATGAAATTATTCCCGCTATGTTTTACATATGGCAGGTAAAGAGCGAAACTTAACGCTGCACTAACATGACATCATGTTAATTATTGACTACATCAATGTTTGATAAAGAGTGTTATATGTTTCTAAGTTTCATTTTAAACTTTATTAATTTTTAATGGTTTAAATGAATGAAAATAAAAAATAAAAAATTGCTTCACGCTGTATCCCGCACACAGCAGGGTAGGCAGAGGGAACCTAGTGTTAAGACACACCGTTCCCCACATTCCATTCTGGAGGCATACATCTAAGAGGGAATCGAACCTATAGAGATTGTATTTTGCCGTTAGATGCTGTACCACGTCGGGCTCACAATTATTGTTAATGTTTCTTTATATAATGACATTCTATTCACAATAATTTCAATGAGAATCAAATCTGTGAACCCTGAATTCCATTCATGTTATAAAAAATGAGGATGGAGCACATTTAATTTTAATAAAAATAGGAATAATGAAAATAGTTTTTCTTTTGCTATATTTTTTATTGTCTTTGCCTTTTTTAAAGCACTATAAATTTTAATGTTAATAAAATATATATTATTTTTGAAATAATTTACTACTAGCTTTTACCTGCGGTTACACGCGCTTTGTAATAAAAATAATTAACAGCTGTGTATTGTATATGACCATGTATAGAGTTCAGGAAGCCTATTTTTGCGGCCTTTTCTTAAAAAAATGTAATTAATGGAAAAATCAATTAGAAAATTAAGAAGTCTATGTTCATTCCAAGACTCTCAAGTATGTTTATATGAAATTTTATCACAATCGGCTCAGCGATTTGGCCGTTATTACGTCACAGACTGACAAGCAATGTTACTTTCGAATTTATAATATTAGTATGAATGTATTATTTTGATGCATTAGGTATATTACTGTAAAGTTTGATTGAAATTCGAATCAAATAAAGTTCCATGCTAACAAACTTACACATTAATAGTAGGTATTTGAACAGGTGCACAATGTTATATTGAATACCAAATTATATTGTTAAATTAAATATTAGTATATGTTGCTTTTGTAAATGTGACAATTATATTATGAAATTTGTAAACAATTATTCTATTTCCCAAAGGATAATGTGTTTACGTGTATTATTGTTTATTTATTTATTGAAAATATTTGTTTAATTATTGGTAATGATTCCATTTTGCCTACAATGACGATAAGTACATATTTACAAACAAATATTTTTATAACTAGTATTTTTTTTCAGCCCAACGCTTTATAATGCATAATAATATAATATAATAAAGCGGAAGAGTTTGTTTGTTTGTTTGTTTGTTTGTTTGTTTGTTTGAACGCTAAGATCTCTGGATCTACTGGTCCGATTTACATTGTTTTTGTTTTGTATGAAAGCTGCATTCTTCAGAAGTGCTATAGGCTATATAACATTACATTATACATATAAACTAATATATTTTAAAGTACTTTCTAATTTGACATGCAATTTATTCTGCCATGTTAATAACAACCGTCGCGTCGCTACGCAACCGTTACCGCGACATTTTGATATTGATCCTTATGAAAATGAATATAATAGTCACTTTTGGCATTTTATCTAGATTGAAATTATAGTTTACTGTGTAAAATTCTAATAAATAATTGAGGAGATGTCACTGATTCCAAATGACCTAGCCTACGGGCGGCATAGTATGACCGACGCGAACGGGCAGATGATGTTGACAGTTTTAAAAATTTTCATACATTTTCGAACTATTGTTAATTTTTATGTAATTATTTGCTGTTTATAATTAATTTAAACTACACTTTGGTTCTCTTCTTATTTTATTTGATATAGCCCGCTAAAATTATCCTATTTAATAGAGAGAAATGTTTAATTATTTCGTAGAGTCGATATCTATGTACGCACGCACGGAATACTTTAGGTACTTTTCCTAATATTAAGAAATACCTATCCTTTAGTTACTTTTAATCCTTTTGTTGGTTCATTTCAATAACTCAGATAATTTTTTCTAATAATATGTATCTACTTATTATTCTTTTTAATTATTTAGGCCTATATTTCCTTACTAATTCTAATGAAAATTGGAAATAATTTCATGAATATATTTAATAAATATTCTTATAGTTGAAGCAGGCGTAGCCGCGTCCGGGTCCACTAGTAATGCATAAAAAGAATAGGCTAAAATGATGCATTTTTCATTTTCCAGAGATATTGTGTTTTTGGTGGCAGGTCTTACTGATGCGCTTTTTTACTTGTGAAATTAAAATAATTCTAATATAACATCCACCTGAACGAGAATCGAACAAACAACCATCATATTTATAGTGAGACGCTGTTCTACTGTGATACCTTAATTCTGGCTTTTATTTTTTGTCTATTACAATAAATTTAACAAAATATATTCCTATAAATATTAAAGTCACGACATTAGGAGTTCAATGTCAATGACCACTTTTGTAAAGGGCATCTTTAATGTAAATAACTTTTCACTCACTTAGAATCGGAAATTGACTCAAAAATTCAAATTATATAGCAATTTGTCTAAATTGAAAATTGATGAATGTAATTTAGTAAATGGTTGCTATAAAGAATTTTTTTTAGATATGCACTTTATCCGTACGTCAAAGAGCGCCAGAGCCACGATGTCTGTGTAGCCACCCTTCTCCTCTCGTCCACTGTCATCAAGTTAGAATTAAGTTAAATAAATATATTATTATAAACTCCCCTAAATATTTCAAACGTTTATGTTAAATTATGATATTTTAATATTATAATACCCTCTTCCTCATGTAAGGAAGTAGGAATTCATCTTTGTAATGATCTCACACAGTCGTAACGCTTAAAGGGTCGTTGAGCGTAAAATTTCATCCTACCAAACCATGGTAAGGAATATTTTATTATTTGTTGTTTTTACTGTTTTATTCTGTTTTTTTATCTCAATTAATTATATTATTTTAATATAAATGTTTCTATGTTTATTATATTTTTATTATTAATATTATAAAACTGAACAATTTTGTTTCGTCCAACGCGCTAATCTCAGGAAGTGCTCGTGCGAATTGATTTTTTGTTAGAAAAAACTATAATTTTCTTTTTCCGTCTTAAATTCCACGCAAAGATGCGGGAGACGACAAGTTAAACATAATAGACACATCTAATGAATTTGGTTTCTCTCATATTAAAAACATAAGTAAATTAAAGTCAAAAACAAATGTAAAAGACTTACTCGAATATACAAGAAGTTAGCAACATATAGGCTGTATAAAGTTAAATCTCATCGTTACGGAAAATTTCCCCTTTTAAACAGATCAACTTGATGTGCTTACTTGCGTTGTTTGCTAAAAAGTTAGGGCTTTGTATGAGTTTCCTTTTAAACAATTAATGTTGTTCGCTTCTTTAAAATGATTGTCTGTATATTTTTTTTTATTTTAAATTTCACGCTCCTGCATTTTAGCTTCCTGCATGTAACAGGGTAAGTGGATGAAGCCTAGTGATAATATCCTCTGTTACCTATTTTCTGCCCAATTTTGGAGACATTGCATGTTAAGTGGTGAAACTTAACGCCGCGATTTACCTTGTTACCAGATCGGGAAAATGAAAAATAATTCATTTCCTTCAAGTAAATCGAACTTACAAGTCAATTGCTGTGCCGCTGAACTACTAAGGCCTCTTTAGGTGCTTTTTTATGGTATACTCGTAATATTTTTTTTTTATTGTTTCCATCCATACCTATATTATAAATTCGAAAGTAACTCTGTCTGTCTGTCTGTCTGTCTGTCTTTTACGCAATCAGGGCCAAACCGCTAATTTAATTGTGATAAAATACTCATATAGAGATACTTGAGGGTCCCGGGATGAACATAGGATACTTTTTTTTCTCATATTTGTAATATTTTCGTTATATACCAATATATTAAAATAATTAATTTGACATGCAATTTATTCCGCCATGTTGTTAATAACAATCGTCGCTACGCGTTGCTAAGCAACGGCTTGCAAAGTTTGTTGTTTTAAGAAAACGTCACCCAAAGTGAGTTTGCTTAATGCATACTTGGCGCGCGCCGATATATATTTGTATACATTAACAAAAATTAGATGATTTCTATAGTTTGATATTCATCCTTATGAAAATAAATAGGTATATTAGTCACTTTTAGCATTTCATCTAGATGGAAATTATAGTTTACTGTATAACATTCTAATAAATAATTAAGATGTCACTGATTCCAAATGACCTAGCCTACGAGTGGTATAGTATGACCGACGCAAACGGGCAGATGACTTTGATGACTTTGTAATTTTTTATATATTTTCGAATTACTATTATTTTTTATGTAATTATTTGCTGCTTATAATTAATTTATCTCAGTTCGGTTGTCTATACCGATGTTATACACTTAAAATATCGTAATTTTAATAATTTGGGATTTTATTAAATATTGTTTGCAAAAATTTATAATTATTTAATATAGAAAAATGTTTAGTACGCGCGCACGGCAAACTTTAGGTACTTTTTCTAATATTAAGAATTTCCTTTAGTTACTTTTACTTCTTTTGTTTGTTCATTTCGGTTACTCAGATATTTTTTCTAATAGTAAATCTCCACTTATTATTATTTTTTAACTTATTTTAATTATTTAGGCTTATATTTTCGCGGGCGTAGCCGCGTCCGGGCCCACTAGTTATAAATAAATATCTTTATACATGTATTGCATATCTTCTGCATCACACATTTACCACATTCTATCAATCTGGCATCTCAACAGTACTACAATGATTTTCATGTAAATATCTCGAGATGTTTCGATATATAGGGATCTTAATGTTAAGATACTCCATTCCCAGCTTTATACAAGATTTTTTATTATTTGACTGTGGAAGTATACAAAAATACATAAGAAAAAGCATAGGGATTGAACCTATTACCACTGCGTGTATAATGAGACACCAACAGTGCCACTCGATATATGTATCTTTTAATAAATATTAGCTTTACGCTATATCCCACATGTAGTCGGGTAGATAGAGGTAACTTAGTGTTGAGACACTACGTTTTCCGCTTTCATCCCGTTGAGTGGCTCTCCTATTACTAGAGTAAGGAAATTAAAATATTTGATTCCCCTGAATGTGAATCAAACCCATGAACGTTGCGTTTATAATGAGAGGCTGTGCTGCGGTATCTAGGACGTTTTTAAATGAAATTTACAAAAAATAAAAGAAAAATATTTGAAATTTTCCATCTGCTTTATCGCACAGTATGAATATAAATATGTAGATGCTTCCATTCAAGAACGTGGTGTGTAATTTAAACACAAATTACATAGTCTGGTGGACTTTAACCCTTAGGTTGTTATTTGTATTTTATACTTCGCTACTTCAGCCGTTGACAAGTATTTTTTTTTTAGTTTCACGCTGTATCACTCAGGCCACACGTTTGTGCCTCTGCGCCACGACTGGCCTCAATTTGTATTAGTTTATAATATAAGTAGCAACTTTATTAAGACAGAGAAACACAGAGAATTACTTATACAGGGTGAGTCATATTGAACTTTCCGATTTCAATAAGGTGTGTATTAAAAACAAAGCGACATGCAGTAAAAATTATTTTATTGTTTGAAAGCACATAACATGCAGTTTTAATTTAGTTGGTTTTAAAAATGATATCCTGTAAATGTCTACCTCCATTGACCACACACTGCTGAAGCCTTTCCCGGAAGTTGTCCATTACTCGTCGAGTCATATTCAGCGGAATAGCATTGATTTCTTCCGTGATTGCAGCCTTCAGTTCATCGATGGTTCGGGGACGATGCGTGTACACCTTTTCCTTCAGGTAACCCCAGAGAAAGAATCGCAGGGGGTTAAATCAGGTGATCTCGGCGGCCACCCAACGTCACCTCGCAAAGAAATGAGATGACCGGGAAACATTGTCGCAGGATTTCCATTGAACGCCTGGATGTACGGGCTGTAGCACCATCTTGTTGGAACCAGATGTTATCGTTGTCATGATTCTGCGTTAATTCTACGGACACTACTGAAAGATAATCCTAGTGAAGCGGCATGTTTCCGAACAGAACGCCGAGGGGATTGTTGAATTGAAGCCCGCACTCTATCCACGTTTTCCGCTGACGTTGACGTCCTAATTCGGCCTTGTGGTCTTGTTTTTAATGCTGATGATGTTGCTCTAAAATTTGATACCCAATTTCTGATTGTTGGTCCAGTGGGAATGGGATCACGTCGACCAATAGCAAAATGTAAACGGAACGCACGCTGTGTTGTGATCACGGAGCCGCCATTTTTAATAAACTCTTCAACTACGAACGCACGATGTTGTCCCGACCAAGCCATTGCTCACACTAAAACTGCATGTCATGGCGCGTCTAATGACACCATCCCCACCCTTCTACTCCTTCCCTTCTTCGTGCAACGTCCTTCCAAAACCGGAAAGTTCAATATGACTCACCCTGTATTACTATAGTAAAAATTCATTTATATCTATAGAAATTGTTATTTTTTATTAAAATGTATATTTACATATTAAGTTTTACTATAATAAAAAGTAAAGCGGCGTTGAGTTCCACTTAACTTGCAATATCTCCAAAAATTCGGCGCATAGTAAGCAAACGAATGTCTTGACACTAGGTTCTCTCTGCCTACCGTGCTATGCGGAAAAGCTATCTTTTTTATAATATTCTGACTTTTTTATTTATGAAACAATTGAAATAAACGAATATTAAATGTTACAGGAAGTTTTTGTTTTTTTTTATACCTGCAACTGCAACTTAAGGTTTTCACATTAGAAATATTTACTGCTTTGCAAACATACACTATTTATTAAAATACGAACGTTATTAAGTATACTAAGTAAATAATTCAATAGCATACGCGAGCGAAGCCGCGAGCAGGTCGCTAGTATAAAATAAAGTAATCGAGAGACGGTGCTATATCATGTTAAAAATATGAAGAATGCAGTAAAAACCTCGAAAATGACAATTAACATGTATTCAATTTACATGCTGTAATAGCAATTGTAAGTTATATTTTTCTTATCACAGTCGATATTTCATGTTTGAAAATTCCCGTAGTGGCAATCAATATGCTATGGCAACGGTCCAAGTGTAATGCGAGTGAGTCATAATTCAAAGGATATCGCGCCTCCATAGCGGATCAGGGGCCGTTTACAAGATGTCGAAATGAAATGTATTGTAAATTTAAATATATGTACTAAAGATAATATATTTAAATTGTGGAACAAAGATTTCTATTTATTCTGCTTATTTTGCTAAATGCGAATACTGTGTATAATTGTATTTATAGACAGACAGACAGACAGACAAATAGAAAGAGACACAGATGATCAAACGGTCAAAAAAAGCGATCCTTTAACTGTTCCGTTTTTTTAGGTTCAGTAAAGTATTAAAACGACTTTATTATGAAGATGAAAATTATATACGTCATGTAAATATATACATACATACAGTGTGTATATATATGTTTTTGGACAACAGTGCTTAATAATAAATATACTTGATAAATTGAAAATTTTATATTCGATCTTAATGAATAAATTAATTACCTTAATGTTCCAAGCTAGATAATAGATCTAATCTACCTTACTTAATATATACTCGTAACAAAATAAAACATGAAGCTGAAAAAACTTACGATTATTTAATAAAAATAATTGCTTGTATAAGATTAAAATGTAAATACGAACGTATATAACCTCAAATTGATTTTCATCTTCATCCATTACGTTTAAAACTATAAATCGTTTCGATACACTTCAAACAGGTCAAAGCGTCACTTAGTTTGAAACTTTACCTGCTCTCACTGATTTATCACCTCTGTAACATAAGCTTGGCCAAGTAGTCTACTGTATTGGTATTGGCTTCAAATTCAACCTCCATGAGGCAATATAATTAATATCAAGTAAATAAGTGATTTGTATGTATGTAATACATTTTTTTGTATTTAAGCAAAAAGTATAGAGTTAATATAGTAAAGTGCAGACTGAAGCATTTTAGACATTTTATACGAAGCGTGTAAAAATATACACGAACATTTAAACTTTTTAAATTCATTGTATCCTGTATATAGCAGGCTAGGCAGAGGGAACCTAGTGTTAAGTCAAACTTTCCGCTGAATTTTTGAGGTGTACGTGTAGTGAGTTGAGTGATGGAACTCGTCGCTGCGTTTTGCTCTGTTACCAAAACGAGGAAAATACTTGTTACTTAAAGTAATTTTAAAATTTCTTTGTCAAATAAAGTAATATTAATTGAACAAATTAGGCACTTTAGTTTAATACGTATCACTCAAGCCTAACTCGGAACACTTATGTGTAAGTAATTGCGACGTAGCAGTTAACCTTTAATTAACGTGATGGGGCGAACATCAATTTTGTATCACCTGCGCGACGACGGGCTATTAGTCAACTTAAAATATTTTCAAGTTAAATTTATGAAATTTGTGCCAGAATTGCTTATCTGACTAACCTATATATTTTAGATATTAATTTTAATATCTGCTTGCTTAGTAATGGATTCATATGACTAATTCTTCAGGTAGAAAGCGGAGAATATCTTGATATTATGTTAGCTATGAACAATCTTGATATTAATATACATTTATATTGACTTTGTTTTTCTCTTACTGTTTTAAACGTAAAACTGTTTGATCAATTATCACGAAATTTTGTTCATATATTTTTGAAAATACGAATAGTCAATGATATACGGATTTTAAAATCAAAAAACATCGATGATACAGACATCATGAATCATTGATGATTTTGGTATATATGATAAGGAAAATGTCAAATTCAATAGCTTTAAAATAAATGTAATGTTTTTAAGTTAATTAAAATTTAATAATTTCATTTGGTTTTTTGACTTAACGTGTAAATATAGAAATTAAAGAGTTTAGATAAAAAACCAAAACTATGAAAATGTATATTAAATGCATAAGTACACGCTATATCGAATGTTATCAGTTTAGCGCATTGTAGATGCGCCATTAAACAACTTAAGTTAAATTGTGCGATGAAAATCAATTTCCTTCCAACATGATGACTGCATTGAATCATTTTGACTGAAAGAGTCATACATACATAATATAAAGAATTTTCTTAATTTTCTTTTATAGTATTTTTTTTCTTCTCTTTGTATACTCTTAATATAGCACAAATAATCTAGTGTTAAGACATTTCGTTCCCTATTTTCCGCCGAATTTTCGAGACATTGTGTATTGAGTGATGGAACTCAACACGAGTGTGAATTAAACCCATAAATGTCGCATCTTTGCACCACTACCACCACCACTGCACTATTTTTTTTTTGTAAATCGAACCCATAATTATCGCGTATACTTCCCAATTAACGAGTGTTTCTGCGTGTAGCAGGAAAGCAGAGAGAACCTTATCAATACCTGTGAAATTGTGAATACACTCCGTTATACACTTTCAGGCTGATTTCGAGACATTACATGAGTGGTGGAACTTAACGCCGCGCTTTATAAATGATTTGTTAAAAGGCCATTTCCATGTTAAATGTTAAACGTAATCTAGTTTTCATTTCCTGTCACAACGTTGTTTCAATTCAGGATATAACAGTAACATATCGTTGTGTCAACATATATTACTTTATCGAAATATTGTAATTTCAATTTCATATCAATACAGATAAGATATATATATATAGGTATTATTTATATTGTACTATTGAAATAAAATCTTAATAAAGCGATGGTAGTAGGTTCAAATTATAATATTAGGATTTTAATGCATATAAGGTCATACACAGTAATTGAATGTGAACGCGATAGTTATGGGTTCGGATTCCATTTGTGATAATTAATTATTTTCAATAACTAGAAACTAAAAAATCTTTGTTGGCCATGCTATGGAAGATAAAAATGAAACTGAAAACAACAACTTAATGCAAAGAAATATAACAACATATCTTTTATCCCTCACAGCAGAGTAGGCAGTGTTAAGACACTTTGTACTCCATTTTCCGTTGAATTTTGCATCCATTGCGTGTTGAGTGACGAAACTCAACGCCGCGCTTTGCCTCGATTAAGCACAATTTTCTTAGATTGCATTACAAAGTTACAATTAATAATATAAACACATTATAGCAATCGAACAAAAACATTACACTAAAAAAAGATAGAAGCTTAAAAAATTAAAGTCACATCTTCCAAGGCTATTGAAACGAAATTAACCATCGAAATACATAAGACCAAGAAAGGTTGCGTCCTAATAGCCCAAGAGCGGTAGTTCGGCACAATAATGTTCTAAGTTTCTGCGTAGCGTACTATAATTAATCCCTTTTATTATTAAACTAAAGTAATTACTTTAAGATAAGCGTCAGGTGTTCTTATATAACTAATTTATAACTGTTACACTTGATTATTAACTGACAGGTGGTGGGTTCTCTATTGTGGGGATAGTGTATTCGATTCCTGATCAATACAAATATAAAAAAAGGAAGTAAGTCTTTTAATTTATAACTACTGACTAACCTATTTGAGTATATTAAAAGAAAATTATTACAAAAGCTTTTTTAAAAAATCACGCATTACAAATAAGTCTGTTAGAAGATAAAACGCGGCGTTGAATTCCGCCACTCTACACACAGTGTTTCAGAAATTGGATGAAAAATGGAGAACTGTGTTCCATTAGTTCCCCTTTGCCTATACTGCTATATACATACCTGCGGGATACGGCGTGAATCTATTTATTTATTTAAGCAAACATGTTTCTTTTTTATAAAATAACAATTTAGAACATGTCACCAGTATTGAAACAATATAAATACGTAATTCTCATACTATGTATTTCAGTATCAGTAAATCATGAGGTGATTCATGCAAATGTATAGTAGAGGTCGGTGCCGCCATGAATTTCAATTAACTTGGATTATTTGTATCCTGTGGCTTTAATTACATTGTCTACTGAAAGTTAACGCGAAATAGAAAATAGAGACGTAAGTGTGACGTTTCTATAGGAAATTAGTATTTTGACACTTTATCACGCTGTTTACCGCGTACAGCAGTGTAAGCAAAGGGAACCTAGTTTTAGGATACTTCCTTGTCCGTTTTCAGACTAAATTCAAGGTATTGAGTATTGAATAGCGGAACCTAACACCGTAATTTCTCTTATCGGAGCATTGAATTTTAAAATTATTTATTAACGCGAACGCAAAGGAAATGAAATATGTAATATTGTTATTTCTTCGTTCTGGTAACGAAGTGTTTTAACATTAGGTTCCCAAATTCTCTCTGTCTACTTTGCAGGATACATTATATTGCTAAAATACCAGTGAATACCAACCAATATTTCTAATACAACTTTAATACTTATACGAGTATATTCAGTTACTTTAAGCTTTGATATCAGAAGACGTCGTGTGATCAAAAGCTGCTAGCTTCCCTTTAATTATGAATTTCCATATTATATAGAATTCACCATATGAGAAAATGAGCGGTAACTTTTAAAGGCATCGTTAATGAATAGATAATTATACGTCATGTATAATACATTGCCTTTTAGCAAATAGTTGGGTAAGCGTGACTTTAGTGTTAAGACACTCCATTCCCCATTTTCGAGACATTGGGTGTTCATTAGCGAAACTCAACGCCGTGCTTTGTCTGCCATGGAAAAGCGCGGCGTTGAGTTCCACCACCCAACATGCAATGAATTTCGGAAATGTCTTATGAAAACCAAGGGACTTAGCATTAAAAAATGAATCAAAAAAATCAGCTTCACGCCGTATCCCGCACACAGCAGGGTAGGCGGTGGGAACCTAGTGTTAACAAAATACACTCCGATCCCCACTTTTTGCAGAATTCTGGAGGCACTAGGTCTTAGAGGTCTTAGCACTAGGTTTCCAGGTTTCCTCTGCCTACCCTGATATATGCGGGATAAATCGTGAAGCTACAAAAAATATTAAAAATATAAATAAGCTATTACACATTTGATTGAAATACCCTGTTTACCATCCACATGTTCCGTCCAATCTGCAAAAACAATGATCAGAATATAGCTTACGAACGGGTAAACACATCCCTCTGTTTTCTGGATTTCATCCAAGATATATTGATTTGTCAATGAATGTCGGTAGCATAAGGAAGGAAATGGGTATCGAGATTGTATTCATAGATCTTATTGAGATAATAAACTTGATATGTTCTGTCGTAGGTGGAGATATTTCACTATATTATATACTAGTGTAATGCTCGCATGGACTCCACAATTGTGGTTATATCCCGTTGTCGTGAGTGAGTTGACAGAGAAAATCTAATGTCAACACTCCGTTCTCCACTTATCTTAAGTTTAAATAATTTGCGCGTTGAGTAGGGGAACTTAACGCCACGTTTTGTCCATAATGCTAACTTAATGCAGTCTACAATTTATATCTATATACTAAAATAATCTACACTTCTATATAGATTTAACTTGCAGACTCCATTAACGTCCAATACTTCGAAATGTAGTTCAATTAACTGAAATATTTCAAAAGAAACTAGATTTCCACTCTAAATAAAAGATTTTAACTTGTAATACATAATTAGGCATAGAAAAAGGCATAAGTTTAAATTAGCTTCCATTCAGTAGTGGAAACAATAGAATTTATTAACTCTCAAATTGCCATTTTCACAAATGCGGAACATTCATTAGTTTTACCACTGCCTTCTCTGATATTGAATGAAAATATTTTTTTTTTCGAGACATATCTTGGCACTTCATGGATATACCATGTAGGTGGTTTTCTGCCAAATTAGAACATTCCGAGTGGCGGAACTTAACGCCTTCTCTTATTTTACCAAATCGGAGTAATAAAAACGATTCATTCCTCCGATAAGCGATGATTTTTAATCAAATCCCCTATTAAGATAATCACCTTCCGACGGTCCACCGAATTCTAGAGGCAGTGTGTGTTAAGTGGCGGAACACAACGCCGCCCTTTGCCTCGATACGCTACCACCCGAGTGAATAAATGAAAATAGTTAAATATTTCATTTCATCGAGAATTGAACCCACAACCTGTCGTCTTACAAGAGTGTGATGCTTATGCCCTTGTGCATCAACCGGCCTGAAGGGATCAAATCATGTATGAAATTCTTAAATAATATTAATTTTGTACCAACTCACCATACATTTCAGTGAAGTACACTGTACATTTCACACTTACGCTCTGCTAAATGTCCTTTGACATAAACGGCTATACGAAGTGCTTTAACTTTAAATTTTATTGCTTCACATATCTACGCGTCGGTTGCTCTTGAGATCCTTTGAGATGCTGCGTCATCCGCAATAGCATGCAGCAGCTCAAAGACGTGTTTTGTGCTAGTGTTAATTAATAAGCAAATGTGAATGTGTGAAATTTTAGTCGTTTAGTTTTATTATAATACAGGGTGGAATTGTCAGCACCACTTTAAATGAAATCACAGTTTTAACTACACTATAAAAGCCTAATATAATTCAGAAAAAAAATCCCAAAAATTAAAGAGTTATTTTTTTACACAAAATAAACAATAAAATAATCGTTTTAAAATAAAATGCCATTTGTAAAGTATAATATAGGCACGCACACACTTACCTGTCAAAGCGGCAACGTCGCAAACGTATGTGTGGGTCACACGAAATACAGGTATGGATAAAAATCGTGAAATGAAAAAAAACCCTGCGTCCAATCTGTTGAGGTACCTTGATTAATTTCTTTAGTTCTGGGTTTGAAATATTTTACCCTATATGCAGTTTTAGTAAAAGAAGCGCTGCCTCTTCCATCCTGTATAATGATGACTGTGAAGCGTTCTCTATGAGAAAGCACTGGCAGAAGATACAATACAAAACAAAATATCATTGACTCAACTTTTTTAAAATTAATAATTCAAATTCAGCTTCACGGTGTATCCCGCACACAGCAGAGTAGGCAGAGGGAACCTAGTGTTAAGACACTTCGTTCCCCACAAAAATTTGGAAAAGTCGAATTTTGGAAGCATTGCGTGTTGAGTGGCAGAACTCAACACCGCAACTTATTTTAAATTTATAATTATAGTAATTAATTGCATATTACATTACATTATTTTTTTTGTTACATTTGTTTTTATATTTCCATTAAAATAAAATTGCTAAATATTAAAAAAATAAGAAAAGAAGCATTTTCTTTGAGCTGCAATACTTTGGTTAAGCATTCATCAGCTAAAAGTTATCCCTAGTATATTATTTATATTATACTATCTATTAAATACGATCTGTTTATAGCTATTATTACTAAAGAGATATAACTCTTATTTCATGTAAGAGAAATTTTAGGCATAGTTCCTATGACTATAGGTTATGGGTTCGTTTCCCATTCAGGGGAATAATTATTTTCGTTTCCTCGAACTGGTGACAAGTTAACCTGGCATTGAGTTCAGATTCACATGCAGCTCGAAATTTAGCAGTGCGTGTAGTTCTTTCTAATTATTTAATCCTTCGATTTAAACATCCAATAACGAAAAAGTAATAAGTATATATTTATCAATATTTAATTATTAAGTTTTGTAACTTATACCGTCTTTTGTTAGGAAAGATGACTTTTTCCAATTACCAAAAGTACATCAAGTAATTCTTATTCATAGTACATTATCATGTGATGTAAAACGACGCCTGGTCCCATCAATCACTTTCCATCAAGCGGCAGCTTGTACAAGACTAGAAATATATTAAAAATACTTAAGAAACAAAAGCCTATTGTTGTGAAAATACCACGTTACATATTTGTAAGGCGGTATTTTCATTTCTCTTTAAGAGATCTGTATGTATAAGAATATTATATAAAAAAAATCTTCACACTTTATTCCACATATCAAGGTAGCTGCAGCTTAGTGTTAGACACTCCGTTTCCTGTTTTCTGCCAAATTTAGAGGCAAGTCGTGTTGAGCGGCAGAACTCAAAATCGTATTTCATCTACTAGAGCATATCTAAATCACTGTTTTGTCTGATAATCATTTTAATTCTTTTAAGGGTTCTGTAACTCATAACGTTGCATTTTGGTCTATCTACCCTCCATTACGAATTTTGAGACAAAAGTTTGTAAGAAAAAATATAAATGAGAATCGAAACTATCGGTATTACTATCAAAATCTTAAATACAACTAATATTAAATTTCAGACAAAATATTCTCACAAATTACAATTTTTCGGTAAACAAATACATAGTAAATGGGACGTGGCTGTTTTCAAGGAACATAACGACGTCATCACGGCCCTTTGTAATGGAGGGTAGTCGTTTCGTAGCCCGCAAGGTCTGGGTTGGGCCATTAAAATATATTTGGTTTTAAAATTTTTACATTTCTATCTATATTAATATAATTAATTAATTTATTTAATATAATAAAGCGGAAGAGTTTGTTTGTTTGTTTGTTTGTTTGTTTGTTTGTTTGTTTGAACGCTAAGATCTCTGGATCTACTGGTCCGATTTACATTGTTTTTGTTTTGTATGAAAGCTGCATTCTTCAGAAGTGCTATAGGCTATAACATTACATTATACATATAAACTAATATATTTTAAAGTACTTTCTAATTTGACATGCAATTTATTCTGCCATGTTAATAACAACCGTCGCGTCGCTACGCAACCGTTACCGCGACATTTTGATATTCATCCTTATGAAAATAAATATAATAGTCACTTTTAGCATTTTATCTAGATTGAATTTATATAGTTTACTGTATAACATTCTAATAAGTAATT
>HE671604.1:6058-19515 GCA_000313835.2 Heliconius melpomene melpomene | reverse complement strand
AAATTATAAAGGAAAACAGCTCAAAAATTATACAGACGAAAAAATCCTATTATAAATTATAAATATAACTTTACCAAGCCACACTAAAAACAATACAACTAAAAATAGAATGTTACAGTGAAATTTCGATATTGGCAACATTTCCCTCATTTCGAAAACATATTTCAAAGCGATTAAAGCTGGTTGTACATTATGACAAGTCTGTTTAAAACGCCAAAACAAGTCCAGTTTCTTGGCACGAAATGCACTGCACTGTAAAGTCTTAGGATAGGAATAGTTTATTTTAATTTAAAGGAAGACTACCCAGAAGGCGCGTTTGCTCTAACTCCGGGGAGTCATTTTACAAAAATATGTTCAAGAAGTGAATATATCTTATGAAATTTTAAAATATATGTTTATTTTGTGGGTTGGGTTAAATTGTTTTTCAGTCTTATAAATTTTTTCCACACTGCGGAATAGGCTGAAAGAATTTAGTGATAACATACTTTGTTCTCCGATTTCTTCACAGATATTGAATGTTGAGATACGAAACTCGTCGCCCTTCGTTTATGAGAATTTTTTTTTATTTTAATTGCCACAATTGGAAATCGCACCCACAATCACTACACTTACAGTCAGATACTGTTGGCTTAAGATTATGTTAAGAAATGATTTGTCTACAACTGATCTAGATTATAATAATTAATAATTCTAGGGCGAAGCCGCAAGAAAAGAGTAGTAAAATATATAAATAATCTTAATGAGTGTCCTTAAATAGTTATATTACTAAAATATCACTAATTCATCTATGCGTGAAATTATGTTTGAGAAGGTTACATTATTTAGTAATTTTGTTAGTATATCATGTGAACGCTATTATGTTAAACGTCCAAAATGTACATTCGAGGTTTATTTTTAATCTGTTTTCTATTTTCCATGCAATTCTTTATAGGACAAGCGGAGAATGGTAATGTATTATACAATATTTTCTTTATGTTTTTTTCTGATTAAAACAATAAATCTGATTAAAATCATACGTAATAAATACAATCTGTATTATATTATTTACATACCTAAAATTATTCGTATTTAATTAACAGAAAACCCTATCGCAGCCATGATTCACAAATCACTTACTGCAGTTGCTCATTCTTGTATGGAAAAAATCAACGGTACCGAAGAGGATCTAGAATATCTTCGCAAAGATCCTCCTTTTCCTGAAAAGTCTGCTTGTATTATAGTTTGTTTATTAAAAAAAGTAAGTAAATGTGCTATATATATGTATTATAGACGCCATTTTTTTTTCTGATACAATTTCAACGCTGTGGTGAGGAATTCAAATTCAGATTTATTTATATAAGTTATTTTAGGTACAGAAAGTGTGGAAATACGATCCACGCTAATTTCTACCAACCACGAACCTTTAGCAAAATTGGAGTAATTAAATGCCGCATCAAAATAATAAAACATTTTTTTTATCAGATCAGGAACCCCTTAAATATTAAATAAAAAATCCCTGGCTAAGAATTGAAAAATTTTTTAGCTTTGCCCGCTTGACCAAATGGTATTTCCATTTAGTCCTACTAAATGGAAATACCATGAAACATGACATATTCTAAAGGCGGGAAGTAGTTTCGACCGCAGGTATATCGAAACGATTAACGAGATGCTTTTTTCGAAAAATTTACTATCCAACAAAAATGAATCCTACTCGAATCCGTAGTTCCTGAGATTAGTACCTGCAACTAAACTAACTCTTCAGCTTTATAATATTAGTAAAGATGTGATGGCGATTATTAATATTTTAAAACTTTGTTAACAGATTGGTGTTGTAAAAGATGATAACTTTTCTAAAACTGGTTTCGTAACAGCAGTCACTCCTTTAGTCTTTCACAACAGAAAAAAACTTGAGCATATGAAAAACGTATCGGAAAAGTGTGATAAAGAGGTATTTTTATACTTTCTACCTTTATTTTCTTCACTCATTACTATTTGGTATTTTTTTTAACTTCCCGCACACCAGGGTAGGCAGATGGAACCTAAGAATCTTGTGTTAAGACTTCCCCCACTTTCATCGGATTTCTTAATAGAATTGCACGAAGGTAGTTTCCCAAATTCGGACGGAAAGTAGTCAACCGAGAAACTTGACGCTAGGTCGTCTTTCACTAAGTTGCTATGAGAATAATTAAATAAAATTTAGTTTTTTGGAACTTATACAATTAAGTAAAAAAGAATTAATATAACAACAAATTAAAACAAGTATTTTGTTCTCATCTCTACACAGCGTGATGATATGGGGCTGGTCTTAATCCTATAGGATTTATTAAAAAAAATAAAAAGTTTATTGTAAGAAAGCAAGAAGAAATTTTATTATATACTACCTTTTTTTTATTTATATACTACGCTTTTCCTGCGGCTTTGCTCCCAAAAGATTTGTCTAAAATCTAAATAACACACTACACATTCTAAATCAAATCGACTACTAACGTCATATTTTTTTTTACTTCTTTTCTTTCCAGATAACCACCCCTGAAGACACTTGCCAGCTCGGCAACTCAATAACCGCTTGCATATTCAAATACGCTCCAGAACTGCATTACAAAACTTAAAGCAATATAAATAAATAAAAATTTATGAATGTATATTGGTTTCATTTGGAATTCACGTTTCGTTTTAGTGAATCGTACTTGTTTTAAATATTTTACAATATACCTTATGCGTTTGTCCGATTGTAAATACGATGGTTGTGGGTTCGTTCTCTAATTGGGAGATAGGTGGGGATCGGCGTTGAGTTCCGCCGTTTATACGAGAAAATTAGGCGGAAAGTGGGGAACGGATTGCCGTCACACTAGGTACCCTCTGCCTACACTCCTAAATGCGGGATGAAGCTAAAATGAAATTAGAAAATGTATGAACTTATTGTAGGTATGACCGTGTATGTACCTACAGATTTTGTAGGTTTGTGCGCTTGCGACTCATTTATTTAAATTTTACGTATATTAATTTTAGATAGATTTCTCTAAAAAATATATATCTCCAGAAGGTCTAACGTTTTTTTCCAAGTGACTAAGACTAAGACCTGAATCCAGCATCAAGCATGTCAAGAGATCCTCACCACGTCCTCGTTGACGGTCGTCTTGCATTTATTTCTATGAAAATAGCACTTTCCAGCTTACGTTGAACCTTAAATGTGTCACTTAAGTCGTCTGACAACGCGAATATTATGTTGAGTGCTATCGTCATGTTAATGAGCATTGTGTGAAATTGATCATATTTTTTTATTTCTTACTTAATGATAGTTTATTTCTTATTTAAGGATACTTTAGGGAAGTCGTATCGCAAGAGTACAAGCGTGTGACTGTAAATGCGGTTGTGGGTTCGATTCCCACTCCATAAAATGAAATATTTAATATTTTAATTTCTTCACTCTAGTAACGAGGCAAAGCGCAGCGTTGAGTCACTCAAAATTCGTTGAGTCCTCAAAAAAACGAGAATTCTGCGGAAAGTGGAGAACGGAAGTGTCTGAACACTAGGTTCACAGATTCCCTCTGCCTAACTACTATATGGGATATAAAAAACAAACGAACGAACTAACCACTTTCACACTTACAGGTGACACTTGGTCCCTCAACCCCACGATTCTTTAATAATGCTCTTAAAACACAAAATTATTAAACCTCATTTTACTATGTTCGTATAATATTCATGAATATTTGAGGTGTAGAATATTTATTAATTTTCAAAGAATTCATGGTTTTACGTATCATAAATAAGAAATGGTTTCATTTTAATATTTTAGTTGGGTGTAATTAATATATATTGAAAGTTAATTTAATTTATTTTATTAATTTAATCATTATTATACTGTAACCACATATTAAAATTAATTGTGGCGCAAATACGATGGCTGTGTTTTTTTCTGCATAGCAGGGTAGGCAAAGGGAACCTGTTAGGGAAGTGTTAACAATCCTCTCCCCCCCTAGTCACCAAATTTTCGACGCATTACATATTGAGAGGCAGAACTCAACGCCGAGCTTTGTCTTGTTATCAGAGCAAGGAAATAAAAATAAATTATTGTCCCGAATAAAAACCAAACCCACAGCTCTGTTAAGATAAAGCAAGGCGTTAACTTTCGCTACACATGGAGAATGGAGTGTCTTGACACTAGGTTTTCTGTTATATGTGTGATATAGCAATATACAGAAAATGTAGTTTAGTTTTTAGAGAAATTATTAATTCATAAAAAAAATAATAATAATATCCATCCGCATGTTAATTAATAAAAAACGAAATAAAAGATTTTTTCATTAAAATGGCACGTTTTTAACTCTTTTCAATGTATAACATAACAATTGAATCAATTTATCCATCACTTTGTTTACATTTGTCGCGTTTTTACTTTAAAATAATAATAAAAAGGCACTTTTGGTGCAGTACTAGATGATTGTTGGTTCGATGCCCACAGGTTATCATATTTAAATTATAATTTAATTTAGTTCTTCATTATTATGGGACGTCTGACGTGACGATTTTAGCTTCGATTCCAACTCTCGATAATGAGTTGTTTTCATTTTCTCGTTGTGGTAATAAGATAAGCACGGTGTTGAGTACCACCATTTATCACGTATCATCTAGAAAATTTCACCAAAATTGGGGAACGGAGTGTCTTAACACTACGTACCTTCTACCAGCTTTGCTATATGCGGAATACACCATGAAACTAAAAAAACCTATGCACATATTTACATAGTATTCTACTGTAGGCACTGTACTGTATTTTTTGTACAAATGTTTCACATATCCGAGCTCTGCGTGTTCACGAGTAATAATAAATGATATATACCATTATAAAACACCCCTTTATTGCCTCTGTGGTTTGTAAGTTTAAAAATGCCGCAATTCGCAATTCGTATAGCCGCAAGATTAATTTATAAATGAAATATATGGATGTATTGTTCAATTGATTGTGTTTTTGTTAGTTTAAAGGTGGTTGTAGGTTTGATTTGGCTGTGAAAAAAATGGTTTTTGGAGAATAAAGTTAAAAAAAAACAAATGCAAAATGGAACCTAATGTAAGAATCTTCTATTTTCTATTTCGGATTTTCCGCCCAATTTTCGAGACATTCTCGTAGCTTGTGATGAGTCGCGAAGAAGCTCAACACGTTCAACACACAGTCACTTAGTAACGAAAAATAGATAGCAAGCAGAAGAAAATAAAATAAATAAAATACGAGTATCAAACTCAACACTATTTAGCCACTCAGTTTTAACATACATACATATATACACACATACTATAATTATCATAATTGAAGAATTTCGACCTGAACTCATTAATTATCTTTTGTCAGAAAATAAGCCATTGTACAGATCTGTAGTGGAAATGATAATTATTTTGTTTCGTATTAATTGTAATTTATTAAGTGTATAATTTTGTTGGACGTAGGTACATGACTTTACGTGTTTCAATCAGGAATTTAAATCTATACATATAATAAAAAAGTAAAAATATACATTGAATATATTTACACAATAATAATTAAGAGTTTAGAAACAGTAATAGAGCCCAAATCCACTAAAAAATTGTCTGTTTGTCTGTTTATTTGTCTGTTTGTACGCGCTAATCTCCGGAACTACTGGACGAATTTGAATGATTGAACAATATATTATAAATTAATTTAAATGTTATAATATTAAAAATGTATCACCTATTATCGATGATGCAATGTGGCCGCCGTTACGTGGTAGTTTGACTGTAAGCACAACAGCTGTGGGTTCAATTTCCACTCAGAGTAATCCTACTCTATTGTATGCATTCAATAAGAATGGACGTAGAGGAGGCTAGTTGTTTATGGGTTTTATATTGCAAACTGGGATGTCGTCGTCGACAGCAAAAACGATACTGGGTTCATTCTATTTTGGGTCAAAGATAAGCTTGCTTGTGACTTTATATTCCACACTAAGTATGTACATATGTATGTACAAAATATATCAATAAAAATACATAATATGTATATACATAGACTGATAAATACATTACCCTCTTTATTATCGCGCAGTCGGATAGTAAAATAAAAATAGATTAGTACCAGATGTAAACAGTACTAAGATATTTAAAGCGTTTTCTTTTTTAAATTATTACAATGTCACTTCGACTAATAACTAGAAACGTAATTTATTGAAGTGTCCGCCACTCAGCTTTAGCTGGAAAATAGTTTATGATACGTTTATTTAATCTTTTTTTCTTTGTTGTTTTAATTTTGCATGTAATAATAAAAATAATATTTATTTATTTATTTATATTCATTTATTTATATAATAGTATTTCCGTATTTTGAATTTATTGAAACTGACTGTACTGAATATAACTGGCTGGTTTTAATACCATTAAATGTGCCATTCTGAAGAAATAATAAATAAAAAAGTAGTTCCTGCCATTTTTCGTCGCTCTGGTAACGAGGCAAAGCGCGGCGTTGAATTCCGCCACTGGGAAACTTGGAACGAAGTCTTTAACAATAGATGCCCAGGTTCCTTGTGCTTAGCTTGCTATATGTAGGAACCGAACCGCGTAAAGCTATAAAAAACTAAAATAAATGTAAATTATAACTCTATATCCAGCACCTCGATCTCTATTCGAAGTTTAAAAGATTGAACTTTATATCAAAAGTACTGAGTAATTTTACTTAAGCCAAACTAGGTTATAGTTTGGCTTGAGTAAAATTACTCAGTTGTTAGAGTTGCCTTTTGAGTTAGCGGAACAAGCTGAAGAAGAAGTACAGGCCATGTGGCCATAGCTACTTAATATAATGAAAATGTATTGTGTGTTGTTAGAATTAGAGATGTTTGACTTTGTGACTTTATAGTAGAATCGAGTGAGAAGTATAGGGTCTAAGTATTATTAGACACAATATCCAATGTCCAATTTTCAAAACATTGCGTGATGAGTGGCGGAACTCAACGCCGCGCTTCATCAGAATGAGGAAATGATAATAATTCATTCCTCCGAGTGATATAATTATATTTATGAAATTATTTTCAGTTTAGGGAGTGAATACTAATGAACCATGAAACACGATGTTTCCATACAAACTTTTAACCCCTATTTCATGCCCTTAGAGTTATGATTTTTCAAAATCCCTTCTTAGTGGGTGTCAACGTTATGAAAGTAAACATCTGTCTAAATTTCACGTTTCTACCATCGGTTACGGCTGTGCGTGAGTCTCGCCTCGGTCAGTGGGAACATCTCCTTTTATATATTCGTATATAGATCCATCCATCCAAAGATCAACTATCAAATTATTGCTGTCCCTCTTATCGATTCCTCCAATAATCTATTTTTATATTTTTCCTGAAACTGACAATATCCCTTTTGTATAACGATAATAATTCAAAAGAAAAATATATAGTGACTCAATTGTAACGGGTATACAATAATTCTGGGTTGAAAACCTACACTTTGCCTATTTACTAGAGCAAGGAAATAAAAATAATAAATATTTCATGTCATTTAGGGTATCATATTATTAAAAAAAGAAATTAGACAATTCTGAATAAAAGATATCTATGTCCATGACTCGAGATTGTAGGTATAACAAAGTTACTTAGAAAGGCAAAATAAGCTCAAACTTTCTTGTTGTCCAATATTCATTTAAGAAAACATTCTCAGTTATAACTTTAAGAAGAAACATCAAAATAAGTGAGCTTAATTAATTTAATACTATAAAAAATAGCTAAATTTCAGGTCATTTCATATTAAACAAAATGGTTGTGGTTTTGATCCCTAGGACAGTAAATTATTTTCGTTTACAATAATACAAATTATAGATGTCCGCTTTAGTAAATAAAAATATATGTTTGACTTAGGCTAGAACTGAGAATCAAATTCATAGTGCCTAGGAAAAATGAACTAACAAAAATCTAATTTAAAATGACACACCCTATCTTTACCCATAAATTCATTAGAAGGATTTTAATAACGTAGCGCGAACGTACCACAAAATGACTTGAAGGGCTGACTGACCCAATTTCGGCTTTTATTACGTTACCGGTTATTTTGTTTTCCAACGCCTATAAAATTACACCTTGAACCGATTTTCGACGTCTTGTTAGTACGTTGCCATTTATCGGTCTTTACGACGCTACCTACCATTATCCCTCAGGATGAGAGTAAAAGAAAATTAAATGAAGGTTCGTAATATGCAAATATGTGTATGCGTATGTGTTCTTATAGAGTATAGTAAGGTAGATTGTTTAGTGCTTCATCCACACATTTGATAATACACTAAAATAAAATCCGTTCAGTAGTTTAGGAGTCCATCGAGGACATACAACGTGACACGTATTTTATATAAATCTAATAAATATGCGTGTGAATAAAATTGCCAAATAATATAAAGTAATATATGCAAATTTAATTTATAAAAAAATGTATTTACCCTGTAATACAATCCACTTCCAATCAGCAAGGAACAGGATGCTACAGGATTCCAAATGAACATGTCTATATGAGTGAGAATCGAACCCACACCTACAATTTACACAGTTTATATGTGTAATATACCGTATACTTTTGTTACTACTTACATACTTGTACTACAATATCATTTAAACAAAGATTCCTATAAATGAAGTATTATTTATTGAACACTTATAATTATTAAAGTTTCTTAACAATAACAACCTCCTGTATAAATTTAACACAAATTTCAAATTGAAAACTGACAAAAGAAAATGAAATATTACAACGAAACTTCCGATTTACTCATAGAATTTGGGCAAAGGGATAATTAATAGGTAAAATTTGTAAATCTCATAAAGTGGGTCAAAGATTGCGCAAGCGTTTATGGCAAATTGTTTTGGCAGTTAACGGCTACAAATGCAGTTACGCTGAAATACTGCTCTTAATTGGGCTACAGCTCTCTGGAACAGTGATAGATTGTCATTGCTGATGTGTCAGAGGTTACGGGTTCTCTTTGTGAAAATATTGTTATATAAAGGTGGACAATTCAAAACATTTTAAGAGTTAATATGCCTGAATAAATTGTAAATTATTTGGTAGCTTTACTACAAGAACTTAGTATAATTTCGTTGTTTCTACATTGATAGATTGACATTTCTGAATCGAAAATGTCATGAACAAAGAATTAAATTGAAAAACTTACATCTAATGGATTCAATAAAACAACAGAAGTTATATTATAATGTGATCTGTTTATTTTTACATTATTTGCATTGAAATAAAACTTTAATAAGCTATTGGCCTATTTGAAGTATATTATAGCTTTATACACTCGCATAGTAAGTTAAAATCACAAAGAGAGATGAAAATAAGACAAAGAGGTCAGTCTTATACTTGGGAAGTTTGTAAACATGAATCACCAATATTTACAAAAGTTGGGAAGACACATACGCGAAGAAAAAAAAGGAACGTCTAGTAAATAAACAGGTAGAGACTAAATGCTTTACATTTCAACATCCCATGCGAATAACCTATTCACATAAACGTCTATAGTAGTACAGTTCATATTGATAACAACCTTAAGTAAATATAAATCTCACAAGATGTCTCACATCGCTCACGCACATTATTTACAAGTTTCATTTAAAGTAATCACGTTAAAATTATCGTATAATAAATACAATAAAATTGGGAAATAGTCTAATTGACTCAAAAAATGGTAGGTACCAGGTCACCTCAAGCTTGAGACGTCCAGTACCAGTGGCCTCGGCTAAAGGGAGACGAAGTCTGGTGGCGGAGGCGGTAGTGTCAATACTGGTGTTTCAGAAGCTTCCACGTTTTCTGAACTAGCACCAGGTAATGACCATGTCGAACTGCCTGTGGCTGTCACTCTAGGACCCATATTATCATAGGCAGGAGCATTACAGCATGTTCTACTTCTACGAGGAAGAGTCGCACCACCACTAAGTAAGTCTGGGTATTTACCAGGCTCGCTTCTACCCGCTACTTGAACAGATATAAAAATATTTCCATATGGAACTGGTACTGCAAATTCAGCAGGAGGAGGTGGAAAGGCTCCAGGTGTACCTTCGATTGTAATATGAACAGGATCAAAGCCACATCCTCTGGGTGTTTCATCAATAGACAAAGATCGTTCAGTCAATTCGAAGTTGCACGGCGATGCCATATCAGCGATAGAACGATCGCAGCTTACGACAACAGATGCATCAATTAAACGTTTCTCTTGATCCATAAAACTTCGACTAGGTGGAACAGTTCTCCTTCTTAGGTGCCAGCATGCCACAGCCGCAATAAATCCAAGAGCAGCTAATGCACCTAATGCACCAAAAACGACCCCTAGTAGTTGTGGAATGCCTGGAGCAGTACGTGCAGTAGCTGTTTGTGATCTTGGTAAAACAAGACTTATTACGGCTCTAGCTTCTCCTGCCATACTTTTTCCAAGACATGTCCACTCTCCAGCTGCACTAGAAGTCACATTTAATAATGTTATATTTACCCATCTAACACTACCGGGTACTCTTTCGTCGGAATTATCATCTTCGATTACTGTATCTGTTTCTTCCATGTCGCAGTCAACCGTACTGTTTCGTATTTCAACACCATCTAACATCCACGTGACGTTAGGTTTAGGAACTCCATGAACCCAACAACCAAATGTTGCAGGTAAACCAACTTCTGCCCTCACAACTAATGTGCTTGATCGTACTTCTGGGGGGCAGACCATGGCTTCACTGAAAATATTTCGCCATTTATTACCTGATTGTGTAGTTGGCTCTACACAAACTAACTCCTCCGTACCCAGCTTACTTTCTAAAAACCAATCTTTGAACTCGCGTAAACGGCAATCACATCGCCAGGGATTTCCAGAGAGCTGCATTGTTTTTAGTGCGGGAAGGGCAAAAGTAATTAAACGTAGGAATGTAAGTTGATTTCTTCGTAAGTCTATCGTCTCTAGAGATTTTAAATTTCGCAAGGCGTTTGTGTGTATTGTCCTTAATCTGCAGCCATCCAATGATAAAATCCGTAGATGTGGAAGTGGTGGAAACTGGTCTGCTACTAATATAGTCAACGGATTGTTACTTAATACTACATGTCGTAATCTTTCGTTGCCTCTGAATATATCTCTCGGCAGGATAGCTAGATCATTATCCGCTAAATCAACTTCTATTAAAATCTTTAATTCTAGGAAAGCATCTGCGTGGATAGATCTAAGTTTGGTGGCTCGTAAATTAAGCCGTTGTAAATTGAGTAGACCGATATTATAGAACACTTCTTGAGGAAGATTTCTCAGTGGGTTGTCGTGGAGATCTAAGACTTGTATATCAGATGAGAGAGCTGGCGGGCGGCGTAGGTCACTAGAGGCACACATGGCAGTTTTCTTCCCCGAGGACCATTTGCAGCGACACGTCGCGATGTGAGCGCAGTCGAGCCAGTCGCTGGCCGTCCTCGCGGTGCACGTCGTGAAGATAACTATCCAATACCACCTGGCCCACGACACACGCATACTCATCTCATTTCGGATTTGTCTTTGCACCGGCCGTATGCCTGAAACAATAAAAAATATATTCAATTATTTAACTTTATACTTTGCGGATTTATATATAATTGGCTATACTCAAAGCTATGTATAACCATTCGTCGTCAATATCCTTTTTAGAAACGACAAAACTTTTAATATTGATAAAGTAACACTCTATCAGCAGTTCATTCAATTTCATTGTTAGCTATATAGTTATCAAAATACATTTAAAATATTTACATACAAGCTTTACGACCAGACGGCATTAAAAAGTATTATATACGTATGTAGAGGTCATTAGCGTACAATTATGTTCATTTAGAAAGATACACCTTCACGCTCTTTCCCGAATAGCAAGGCAAAAGGAACCTGGCGTTAGTACAGTCCGTTCTCACAGTGAGTTATGTGGCGGAATTCGTCTGCCTTCTTTGTCTACCATCAGCCCTCTGATAATCGAACCCACAATCATTGCCGTGATGACACTATCATACTACTCATTTTTAATTTTTTGTATTTTTTGTACAGGTAAATATAGAATTTTGATTATCATATTTGTTCATAGTTACATTTCCATCCTTCATATATCATTAGATATATATACATACAGATATAATAAAGTGCAAATTATATTACCCTCATCACCTTGACATAATAATATATGCTATTAAATTTCATACGTCCCGTAAATTCATTGATTATAGTTTAACTTAAATGAATCCAGAGTAGCTTCCTCTAATGAGGATGGTTACGTTACTCCTACGCTGGTTATATATTGTAATATATATTAAGGTATAATACACTTTTCTTATACAGTAACAATTTAATAATATTTTTTAATATTTTTCGTTTACTTAGATTTAAACCATGTTTTCAATTCGCATCTTCTTCCCGTTTAAGCAATTTTCTCACATATATATATTTTTATACAGCTATTATAAATAGTTCTTTTATTTGTTTCTGCTAAGTTCTTGTTTTTTAGTACTACGTTAACTTCACACATTTTCCCATAAAACAGGGTAGGCTAAAGGAACTTAACAGACTCCTCTACTTTCTGCCTAATTTCCAAGACTTCTGCATGTTGAATGGTAGAACTTCAAGCTACGTTTTTCTACCCGAACGAGGAAATGAAAATAGGACCCACCACATATAAACCCACAACTAACGTATTTCCACTCCATTTTTTTTCTTTTGACTTTATTTTCTTCAGAACTAGACTACAAAATACAACTATATTAACGACTTTAATATAAGAAATGCAGAAAAATAACAATCCACTTGGCAAGTATAGCGGGGTTATTTGCTATCCACACATTTCAAGATGAATTCAGTTTTGATAAACGTATACGTATTGCCTCATGCGGCCGGAGGTTTTCTGTCAAGATTAGAAGGATTAATGGTTGCGATAGGTTATTTGTCTTGTCCAGTTGGTTCCGGCACCAAATCTGGCTATACTCGTATTTGTTGGAATGCGCGATGATTTCATTCTTTTCGTTAACAGGGTAGGGTTTAGGTGGTAATTTATCATTGTGGTGTAGACGCTTTTAATTTGATGTCGTTTTAGATTATTGGGAAGAAATATAAGGTTCTTAAATATTTTTTTATGAAATAAAATGCAGCTTCACGCATTTTTCTGGGTATACATAGAAAACCTAATGTTAAGACACGTTTCCAATTTTCCGTTCAATTTTTGAGATACTTCATATTGAATGGTAAACCTCAACGCCACTTTTTGTCTTTTATTAATTTAAGCTAAAAAGAACATAAATATATGTACCTATATAAATCAATATATGTATATAAATAAATAAATATGTGTATAAATGTGTATTTTTATTTTTGTTTACCTAAAAGCTTGTAACTGTCTATTTGCACTTACACCTAATATTTCTACTCAAGACACCTGCAATAATTTGGTGCGAGCGTGTGAATGGTAAAGCTTAGATGTAATGAAACACATAAATCACTTTGGTTGGCTGTTAAC
>HE671603.1:211079-248706 GCA_000313835.2 Heliconius melpomene melpomene | reverse complement strand
AGAGCACACGAAGGTACCGGAAAGGGGGAGGGGGAGAATTTTGACATAAAATAATCGGATAAACACACATACAATATGTTCGATTTCATGTTATTGCGATCACTTACAGTTGCGTTAACAATCTCAACTTGAACGACACCCTGTATATGTGTGGTGTAGGCCGAAGTGCGCACGTGTGGAACAAAACAATGTTATAACCTTTTATAGCGACAAATATTGTTTAAATACTCAATCTCATACAAGCTTGTATATCAAACAGTACTCCGCGAGTGTAAAGCGACAGAATTCGCAGCACAGAGTTTCGTTACTTTTTTTTTGTTTTTTTAAAGCAAAAATAAATAAGTCGAATCTATTACATGTATTCAAATAACCTACCTCTAATATCAACGTGGACATTTTCATATAAAATATATAATTATTATACGAATAAATACAACTTGCCTGTTATTTTAGCCTGTCTTTCAATGTTATTTAAAGTTTATAATATACTAGTGACCCTTGCCCGGCTTCGACCGCTTGACCTTATTGCTATACTATAGTCAAATTATTAAAAAAAAACTACGAGTATATATTTTTTTGCATAATCTGTAATTTTGATGTCCTCATTAGCTGTATTTACGGTAAAGTTTTATCTAAGCCCGTTCAGTAATTTTGGCATAAAATTGAAAATCAAACCCCCAAATTTTCATAGTTATAATATTACTAGCGGACGCGCGCAGCTTCGCTTACGTATTTAGGGATGAATTCTAATAAACCATAAAACATGTGTTCAATGAAATATTTTTAAGAGTCTAAATTTCCAATTTTATAAAAATCGGTGGCGTTTTAAAAATTTTTTCAAAAAAATCTTTCAAGCCCTTATTTGCCCCCTTAGGGGGTGAATTCTAGAAAACCATGAAACACATGTTCAATTAAATATTTTTAAGAGTCTAAATTTCAAATTTTATAAAAATCGGTGGCGATTTAAGAATTTTTCCATATAAACTTTCAACCCCTTATTTGCCCCCTTAGGGGGTGAATTCTAGAAAACCATGAAACACGTGTTCAATAAAATACTTTTAAGAGTCTGAATTTCAAATTTTATAAGAATCGGTGCCGATTTAATTTTTTTTCCATACTAACTTTCAACCCCTATTTCACTCCTTCAGGGTTAAAATTTTTCAAAATCCCTTCTTAGTGGATGTCCAGATTACGAAAGTAAACTTTTGTCCAAATTTCATATTTCTACCATCAGCGGTTACGGCTGTGCGTGCGTCTTACCTCAGTCAGTGAGGACAAGTCCTTTTATATATATAGATTAGGATAATAAATAAGTTAGATAATATGGAACCTAGGACAACCAGCCTAAGATTAAATACTCTATATTAATAAAAGAATAGAAAAGACGTGACAAATATGAAATATTTAATTTCACATAAGCAGGAATATTGTTTACGAAAAATAATAATAATAAATAATAACATTTTCTCGTTATATGTGTCTTATCTTTCCTTACACATGCTTTGTTTTATGACAATAACAAGACAATCCTCGTCATAGAGTCGTAACGATCTATCTATTATTGTAGTCTTTTGTTGTGATTGTTATCGTATATGTTAACCTTCATGTACTTGAGGCCAGTTATGGCGCAGGGGCACTAAGTGTGATTGTAAAATCGACTGGTTATGGGTTCGGTTCCCAGTCGACGAGATGAATTATTTATTTATTTAAATTTTTGTTTCCATTTTTCGCTCTGGTGTCGAGGCAAAACGCGGCGTTGAGTTCCTTCACTCAACACGCAATGCCTTCTCTCCTCTGCCTACCCTGCCTACCCTGCTATGTGCGGGATACAGCATGAAGCTGATCGAATACTTACAAAAATAATGAAAAATAGTAAAAGCGAACTTTCTATGAAATATTAACATTTAAATGCCACATACTGATACCAATAACAATTATAATGTTAAATGGAAATATGTTGTAAATATTATTAATATTAATTAACTTGAAATAGAAGAAATAGCTTCAATTATTGTTAGTAACGTTATATTTACATTTTATCAATACAAACAGTAATTATTTAGTTAAACTACACGTGACTGTGCACATCTACAAAGTTCATGCTAGATTTCTATGAATCTGTTGTTTATGTTATAATAATCGATATTTTACATTCATTCGATATTGAATCATCGATATAAGAAGGAAACGATAAAATAAACACGTTATTTTATATTTATCAATATAAATTATATACAGTCTTAATATGTAAATTATTTTGAATCATAGGAAGTGAATAGTTGGAAGCAAAAGGCAGGCTTTTATTTTATGAGAAACAACTAAGTTATTTTAGTAAAAACAATATCATATTTTTAAGTTTTGTTATTACCTATTAAGTTTTATTTTACCTGTTTACAATAATTTACCAGAAAGTATAAATCGAAAATTACAAGTAGCAATAAATATTATAACACCTTTATACGTTTTACAAGTGTTTTATGAGATAGTTGCGAATTGAAATCTAATCACGAGCAATACCTCAAAACGGACAAGCAAAAAAAATTGTAATTGCTAAATTTATCTCCTTACATATTGGAAATAGGATAAATGCAGAATATCTATGAAAAATGAAAATATAAAAAAAGCTATAACAATTTTAAGCTCACCTGTTCAGCAGCTCCAAAAGTACAGTCGCCTCTATAAGTGGTAACAGAACGAGTATATTCCATACATGTCGCCTTATCACTGAATATCGGGTCCTTATCAGGTATGGATATTGTCATACAACTCGGATGTAGGTAGCGTGGAGCCAGGTTAGAGCCAGAGTTGTCACAACAACGTATCGGTTGATTTGTGTGAACTAAAATAATTCATTTATTTAAGTGTTTTGTCGTTGATAGTACTGTTATAAAATTGATAGCATTTTTTTGTTTATATTTGGTGTTTATAAAATCTTATTTTACCTATATTCTACTAACTAAAGTAAAAAAATATTAAACAAAATGATTAAAGAGCAAAAAACCATGAAGCTATTTAAGAATATTTTTCTTATTTATTTTAAAAAAATATAAATTAGATATTTATACTTACTAGTCTTACGAATAGGTGTATGAACTAAATCATGGTAAACGAACTGACTCCACACTGGCAAGGCGATGGTTCTCTTGTTTTCCGGCACATCCAAATTATTGCCAAGCACAACGCTCACATGTCTCGCTGAAGGTAAGTCCTTGTGACTCACAGCACGACGAGGCTAAAATGTCATTTTTATATTATTTATAGAACATCTATGATTATTATTTTCCTATATTTAAATAATAAATAAAAATCGTGACAATAATATTTTAAGAGATATTGCGAGGGCAGAGAACAATAGAAATGGAATAGCAATCTTTTAAAAAAATGGAATTAACAAAACAAGTAAACAAGTTTTTAGATAAAATGTGAAATTACTAATTTAAATTAAATTAATTTCTGTATAAAGCGGAAAGTGCAGGGTAAATTAATATCATTAAATTTTATTTTCTTATTTCATTTTATTTATTACTTTACCTCCAATGTTATTATTGAGCTGTACAATTTTATAACTATTATTAGGTACTATAATTAAATCTCAGAAAGAACAATGCACCGTTTATATTATGAAATAATTAATTATTTTTAAAATTAATATTAATAATTAAATATTTTAACTTACTTCTTCAATGCCATCATGATATCTGGGGTGCAACAGCCGCTTATAACCAGTAAGAGTTTGACCCCAGGAGGATCGTACCGGATTATTACAAGAACCATCAAAAGTTCGATACTTAGACGACATTTTGTTTGTACGACAAGTAAATCTCTCCAATTGTGCGCATTCTGGGCCATATTCACTTTCTCGCAGGTTTAATGTGCTTATAAAACTCGCACATTCATCCGTCGCAAGCCCGTATCTAAATGAAACATGGATTTCGATAACTTTTGTGCCAATATTTATATAACTTAAATAAATATTGTTATTAACAATTAGTCTACTCAGTATTATTTTATTATTTTTAAATTGATGACAAAAAAATAAGGAACCAGTCAAGGTACCATAAGTAAATAAACAACCAATAAGGATAAACTGTTGAGCAGTTATACAAAAACCAATTAAATTGATAAATTAAAAATATTTCAAAACAAAAAACACAAACCTTGTGCATCGTGACCAGACTAGATTTTGCGAGGCTTTAGTAATCGTCATCGATGACTTCTCATATTTCATAGCATCATTTGATGGGCACCCATGTATCGCTAAACCTTGGGCCGTAGAACCAGGTTTGGTTTATTCCAGAAATTTCCAAATTTTCTTCCAAGCGCTCAAGCATATTTACCGTCATTTTGCTTATGCCGAGTGATCTGTTGGTATGTTGTGCTGTTATAGGAGGTAGTTTTTTCAGCATCTCTGCACTTGGAAACGGGAAATCGTACATGGGTGGTGGATGGATAATATCTGTAAAAAAATCTCTGCTTAATATCTATATGAATTTACTTGAAGCAGCAGCAGAAGTTGAAGACAATGTTTTATGCATACCTGTAGTTAGTATAAGGTTCAATGGATATGGAGCGACGTGAGTTCCAAACGTCACTCCAGCCCATAAAACTACTCCCAGTAGTACCATCTTCGTCATTTCTTCCAGAATACTAGAAACAAAATTGTTACTTAGAACTGCGAACTGATAGAGTACAATTTTTAATAACCGTTTAAGGAAACTCACATTCGACGAATTTTAATGAACAACATTCGTTAGTTTAGTATTAAGAATGAAAACTAACTAATGAACAACTCTGGCAACAAAGAGTTTATATGAAGATCAACATTACTTGGGGCTATCTATTGGGACCTCTGATATCGTGACCTCAAGATTGTAGGGCATTTCGTCATGATTACATCGTGCCGGTTCTTGGACTTGTGAGACGAGCCCCCGGATGTGATTGGAAAGAGACAAAACAACAACACGTTTACTAGGAATTTAATATACTCGTATTTATGTAGATTTTTAGAGCGATCAAGAACAGTCAGCAGATAAGCAATCTTTTAATTATTATGTTTTGATTCCTTTTGACCAGTCATTAGTCCATTTCTTGCTGGACCATTGATCTCTAATGTTTCAATGGTACGCTATATTTGTATAAACGTACTCGCGGCTTCGCCCGCTTGAACTGCATAATTATTAATTCACTAATCTGCATTACTTACATTTTGTTTGTCGTGCGATTCTTTTTAGAAAAAGATATGAAAGCAGATTAGTATATTAATAATTATATTGATTCAAGCTGGCTAAGCCCCGAAGGGGTTGCTATTCTGCAATATTTACATTTTCTTCTTAACATAAGTAAGGGAGGAAGCGTAAATAATACCTAATCTTTATACGTAAACTAAGCATGGTTTGAAATAAAGTTATTGTTTTTTTTTTCGTATTCCAAAAAAAGGATAAATTCAAGCATAATCCAAAGAATCTTGAGCTTTCAAGACTATTAAGTAACAAAGATAAAAATTATGACGTAAATTTCTTCAAACAAAAACAAACAACAATATGAGAAGGATAAAATAAACATTGCCTTATTAAATCGTTTTTATATTTAAAAATTGTAACCATGAGTGTATCTAGAAACATTGTGCCTGGACTTTAGCTTTGATATTGCCGTGTAAAGGTTCTTTTTTTAATTTTTCAGGTTTTTTTTTCAGCTTCACACACAATCAGAGTAGACAGGGGAAATCTAGTGTTAAGGCACTCTGCTCCTCATTTAATTAAAGTTTATTTTTTTTGTTATCATATTCTCTAAGATGGACACAAAATTATCTTGGGGTCGGCACGGGCCACCCGGCCGCCCCGTTTTCTACTCCTGTGATTGTAACAGCTGTATCACTCGTTTCGTTTCTTCACAAAATATAAATATTTACTTTATAAATCGGCAATCGATTCAAAGAAAAAGAGAGAAAAAATCCTGAAAACAAATTTGCGTAGGCCAAAACTTGTTGACCATACTGTATTGTCTTCTAACTTATGGTAATTCCTTGTTTATAATCTTTACTAGTCCAAAAGAATTAGAAAGCTAATTAACGAAATCTTGCTTTAAATGCATTCAAAGGCGAGAAACCGGTATATTAATATAAAAGTAATATGTATTCGGTCTTGATGATTTTGAAAACATATTTTAATTTCTTTTGTATTTTGTTTTCTACAGTATTATCTCTGACTAGCGGACGCGCGCAGCCTCGCTTGCGTAATTAGGGGCGTAATGTGTTCAATGAAATATTTTTAAGAGTCTAAATTTCAAATTTTATAAAAATCGGTGGCGTTTTAAAGATTTTTCCATACAAACTTCCAACCCCTTATTTGCACCCTTAGGGGAAGAATTCTAGAAAACCATGAAACATGTTTTCAATTAAATACTTTTAAGAGTCTGAATTTCAAATTTTATAAAAATTGGTGCCGATTTAAAATAAAATCTATACAAACTTACAACCCCTTATTTGCACCCTTAGGGGGAGAATTCTGGAAAACGACGAAACACGTGTTCAATTAAATACTTTTAAAAACCTAAATTTCAAATTTTATAAAAATCGGTGCCGATTTAATTTTTTTTCCATACAAACTTTGAACCCCTATTTCACCCCTTTAGGGTAAAAATTTTTCAAAATCCCTTCTTAGTGGATGTCCAGATTACAAAAGTAAACATCTGTCCAAATTTCACGTTTCTACCATCAGCGGTTACAGCTGTGCGTGCGTCTTACCTCAGTCAGTGAGGACAAGTCCTTTTATATATATAGATTATTTATTTTTTTGCGTATTTAATGCTAGCTTGTCTAACAAAATACTTAGCCAATTAAATAGCCAACTAACAAGGGTCCTGACGGTATGTTTAAGTTTTTCATATTATATTAATATTAATATTCTACAAAATCGACACGACAATTTATTAGTTAACCTAAACCAGTGGCGTAGCTAGGGGGGTACGAGCGGTGCGGTCGCACCGGGCATCAAAAGGAAAAGGGGCATCAAAGTCGACGATCACTCTGTTTTTTTTTAGACCTTAGACCATTTTAAAGGGCATCAAGTCCCCTAAGCCGCACCGGGCAGCAAATACCCTAGCTGCGCCACTGACCTAAACAAACTTATTGTATACAAACAGCCTGACAAAATGATAACAAATAAAATTTTGATAACAAGCAAATTTAGAAAGAAATCTATTGAATGCCAGAAACACAACCTCTTGATATTCAAAGCCAAGCTTTAACTTACGTGGAATGTTCTCCACAACCCTCGCATTCCGACTTCCTTCTAGAACATTTCTCTGGTGACCGATCCTTAGCAGTGGCATCGGCGTTCAACATCGACTTTCCTTCGATGATCCGTTTAAACAACATAATAGCAGAAGCAGTATTTGTTGTTTACGACAATCCCTTTTGTGGCGAATGTTTGGTTTGTATAGAATAGCTGCAGGTGACACTTCCCCGAAGGAACGCTGTTCCATTAGATTGGCAGAGGAGCCAATTCCACTTCTGCTGCCAAAACAGCACTGAACTGGATGTTATGGTGAGTGCGGACTGCTGTTCTACAATTGTGAACGAATGCGCAACATACCCCCTCCGCGCCCCGCTTAATAACTACTGTCACAGCCTATGAATATGAGTAGATTGATTTCGTTTTGAAGCAATATAGAATAAGGTGTTTGTAGTTATTTAATTTTTAAATATATATAATTACAATGAAAATATTTGTATTTGCTTACTAATTCAAATAAAAACAATTTGCTATGTAAATTTAAGGAAAAAATAATATATTTTTATTGGATATACTGATATTTTTACTCTAGATTAACATTCACCGTATGAGCCTTTTTTACTGTTCAATTAGTAAAGAACTGGAAACTATCAAACAGTGATCGATTTCTATGATAATTACACGATTTTCGTAAACTATTATTTTCAAATATCAATATAAGACGTACGAATAAAATAAATGTTTAATTTATATCATTTTAAGATATAATCGTACATGATACTACAAGTAAAAGTACAAATTTAGCTTTTTCCAAATTCGTATCGCAATCACATCACCTCTTAAACATACAGCATAACATATTTCTCAAAAAAAAAAAGCGAAACCACGGCACAAAGCATATAACAAATAAATAAGAACAGCTACGAAGGCTCTAAAGCACGTGGACCGCGCATGAACAGTGCATGGCCGGCGGGGGGCGGGGCGAGGGGTGCACCCCCTCTCTCGCCCCCTCTATCACGCGCAACACGCGTGCCCAAGCCGGTTTGACGCCATAACCCATTGCCATTCGTCGACAAAACCATTGCAATTTGCAATTAATTAATGTTTATGTTTATGCGAATTGCAACGAATTAACGAGAACTTTTCATTTGTAATCGTTGTAAGGCTGCCTGGTATTTCGTTTTTTTTTCAGTTTCACGCTCTATCCCGCATGTGGCAGGGTAGGCAAAGGGAGCTAAGTGTAAAGACGCTCCGCTCCTTACTTTCTATCAATTCTAGAGGTTTTGTTTGCCTCGAGGGCGAAGGCGAAGAAATTTTCATTTCCTCAAATGGGAATCGCACCTACAACCTGTCGCGTTCAGTCACACTTCATGCCACTGCGCCACGACTGGCCTCAAGCTAGTATTTTTACTTATATTTACTACTTTTGATATTGTGTTAATACTGTGTCGATAAATTATATATAATACAAGCTTACAATAAAATAAAGAAATAAATTTATGTTAAGTATAATTAAAAATGTATATGAATAAGCGGTAAGCTGTTTTGTAAAGAGAAAGGTCAAGGTAGAAAGTATCAGATTTATGTAGCTTTTCAAGCCACGAATAAATTTCAATATAAAACCAGAAAGACAAATCTTATGTTAGTATTTTGTTAAAATACGTATTTTAGTAAAATTACAATTTACCTTTACTGTAATAAACTACTTTCTTAGTACCATAATGGCAGGAGTAAATGATAAATTTTACTTACTTAGGTAAAACTTATCGTTTTGTACTTGGAAAGCCCTGGAGCTAGACCTCCTATACTACCTACCTATATTATAAATATATACAATATATTATATTGTATGCACAAAATAATATACCCAAATATATTTTAAACAATATTATTACGTAAACTTTTGTCACACACGTGTCTGCGTGTGGTGGACCGTGGAAAGTGCGTTAAAATGCACAAAGGCTAACCTTTTTAACCATTTCTTTAAATAATAATCAAATTCATAAAATTTTCTACATCTTATAAGACTATATTATAGTCTTCTGGGGAGGGCACGGTTTACCTGGCACGCTTACCTCTCTGTAAGAGGCTATTGTCGAGGGATATCCATGGGCGTAGGAAGGAACACATAAAATTAATACATGAGGCCAGTCGTGGCGCAGGGGCAACGGTAAGCGCGACAGGTTGTGGGTTCGATTGCTCGATGAAATGAACGATTTAATATTTTTATTTCTTCGCTCTAGAAATGACCTATGAGCGCGGCGATAGGTTGAGACACTCAACACGCCATGCTTCCTTAATTCAGCGGCAAGTGGGGATCAGAAGTGTCTTAATGGGAACGGAGTATGTTAAGAATAGGTTTCCAGGTTCCCTCTGTCTACCCTACGTTGCTATAAGCGGAATACAGCGTAAAGCGAAAAAAAAACAATATAAAACAAAACAAAAATGTTACCATTTTATACTAGAACATAGTTACTAAAAATACTATTTTAAAAATAAATATAGTAAAGTTAATAACAATATTATGATATTCGAATCATTACCTATAATATATAGAATTTTATGTAACGTACGGTAGTATTTCAATAAGATAATATAAAATAATGACTTTATTTTATTTTATAAATGGCAACATTAATCTATATATATCAGATAATAGATTTAGACGTTGTCAAAAAAAAGAAATAAACCAACGTTGCATGTAGTTTACTATCTGAATTGATCCAATTTGTCTTTATTGTCCTAGAATTTGGTGTTTTACGAATTTAATAAACAAAAATAATAATTATGGCGTCTCATTTAAGTACGAAAGATCGCTTGCTATCGATAATTGATGACATGGAACTAATAGCAAAGTATGTTTTCCTATGTTATCTTGTAAACCTATGATTCCTTGTAATTTTTAACATAATAATGTTTACTATTATTTTAGAGAAATAATAGAAGTATCTATTGCTCCAAAATCACAAAAGCTATCAGCAGCTGACCACGCACAGTTAACAGATTTGTTATTAGCCAAAGATGCCGAGTTGAAGAAAACTTTAGAATTAGCCGATGAACAGGCAAAAATACAACAAAAGATGAATGAATTAAAAGCTGAAGTTGATAACAAGGTACTTTGTAGCAATTGTTAGTATAAGGTAGTCAATATTGGATTTTTTGTCAAATTCATAAGGACACAGAATATTTTCTTTCTAGGACCAAGACATTCACCACCTACAGAGGCAGTTGAAAGATGCTGAGCAAATCTTAGCAACTTCTTTATATCAGGCGAGACAAAAGCTTGCTTCTATAGTTAAGTCAAGAAAGAGACCAGTTCCTTCGGAAGAGCTTATTAAATTTGCACACAGGTAAATTGTTGTGGTTATTCAATTCATATTATAATTCTTAAAGTGATATACTGAATTTTATCTTCTCATATCATATTAAATAAAAAGAGATGGACTAATACTAAAATATAACTTAATTTCTAAATTATTATCCCATGTATAGAAATGCATATATGTGATATTCTTACCTTTTAAATTAATAAAACTTTTATTATAGAATAAGTGCATCAAATGCTGTCAGTGCACCACTATCTTGGCAGCCTGGAGATCCGAGACGTCCATATCCTACCGACTTGGAAATGAGACTTGGAATGCTTGGAAGATTATGTGATCTGCCTCTTAATGGGCATACTCCCTCCACATTGAATGACTTACATCGAATAACCACGGGTGGAGGTAATACATTATTAGTAAATAAAATTCTTTTGTTTTCCTTTAATTATGTTTATCTAAATGATAATTTCCTTATAGTCTGTCTGTATACTGTTTTAAATACAAATGCTCTCAATAATATTGATAGTTTTAGAAGATATATTATAAATGAGATCATTTTAGTTTAACTTATTATGGCAATTGTGTCACATTACCAGTCTGCTATTTATTAAAAATTAAATTTATAATAAAGTTTTAACAATGATTTAGAATGGAAAATGTTTAATAATAATTTATTATTTATTTTATAAATCATAATGAAAATCTAAATAGTTGTAAAGGTGTAAAATAATGTTTCTCACACCTATAAATGTGCCCATGCAGTTAGTGATCTGGATAATCCTGAATTCAAATTACAACTGAATTACTGAAGTTTGCATAATTGAGTGCAATATAAATCAAGTTATTTGTCTGAATTTTCCATAGTATTATTTTAAATAAATTGAGGCCAAACTCAGCACAGGAGAACAAATTTAACCTGTTGTGGGTTTGATTCCCACTTGAAAAAATAAAATATTTATATATTTTCATTTCCTTGCTCTTCTAGTAACGAGGCAAAGCGTGGCAACGAATTCCACCACTCAACACATATTGCCTCCATAATTCGGCAGCAAATGACGAACAGTGTCTTAAGACTAGGTTCCCTTTCCCTACTCTGATTTGTGCCTGGTACACATATATATACACATATACTATACACATATAGTACAGCATGAAATTTAAAAAACGATATAGTTTTATTAATATTTTAATTTACATATATTTCTAGTTCCAGCATCTACTCCAAATCAGTTTACATGGCATCCATCAGGTGAACTCCACATGTCGGTTGGCGGAGGTAACTCTGTCCAAATAGATGGCCGTGGCAAGGATGCGCCCACGCAAGAGGATGTAGAAGTTATGTCCACTGACTCTAGTTCAAGTTCAAGCAGTGATTCACAATAACTTGTGTTGTGGTTAGAAGTGCAATTATATGTACTGATCATGCGAGAGTGTAGTGATTGTTTTTAATGGATAGGTGAATATCTATATTGGAATTTAAATAGTGTGTACAAGACTTTAATTGTTTTAAATATTTATAACATGGTCTTAAATATAAGTCTAATGTTTTAAGCATTTTATATAGCCTCTTTATGTCATAGTGCTGTATTGATTTATGTTAAATAAAAATAAAATTAAAGCATAGCCCAATAGTTGTGGATTTGATCCTCATTCAGAGGAATGATTTAAACTATTTTCGTTTCTCTGGTAGGCAATGGACAGCATTGAGTTTATCCACTTAATAAATTTTTATATATGTAATGTAGTGTTGATGGACAGCAATTGGACCGAATCACTCAATAATAGTTCCCTACATGTAACATTAATAAAACACTGAGTTCACAATAAGTATTGTATTAGCTAGGTAGCCTAACATGAACTAGACTTGTCATATATAATTCCAGCTTACCCACTTGAATTAATTTTATTATTTAACAAAATTATTTTCTAAATTTTAATCTACATAACAATCTTTGACAATTCATTAATTTATTTTACTTTATATGTGACAATAACCAGTGTACAAAAAAGGTTGAAAGTGGGATATTATTATCGTATAGTACAGTATTTTAAGAGTCACAGTAGGACTATAGAATGTGAAGCTGAATAATTTACTATACTAAATATTAATATTGAATTTAATACGTTGTAAACATTGGAAATTTGATCTGGCATCAATTATTCTAAGAAACATTACTCGTTAAAATGACTGTACACAATAAAAACCATTTAAAATTTACATAAACCTAAGAAATTCTGTATGAGTAATACTGCAAACTGTTTTAAAACCTTTATAATGAATATATAACAGTATTTAGGTTTTAATATAAATGAATTTATAAAATTACGTTTTGTTTTTATTTACCAGATACCCATATTTTCTTTCGTATTCATAAGAATTTAATTTTAAGTTTGTCGCATGATGAGCGACTTAAGTAGGTTTTATTGGTGTGTAATTGTAATATATTAAAGAATATAATAAACATTTTGTGCTTATTATATTTCAAGAGACAAGAATTTTATATTGAGATTTTTCGTACATTTAAATAAATACCTACAATAAATGCATTAAAAAATAGTAAAAGTTCGGTTTCCTAAATAGTTATGAATAAATCAGTGGAGTCACAGCGTGACCTATATTCTAAAGAGCCTTATTAACGTTGCCTGGAGATAGCGTCATAGTGACAAATATTTGTTTTCAAATAAAAAAACAACAATTTTCTTACTTTTGCACGCTACTTAATACTAAATACTTTATTTGTTACAAATATGGGGGAGAGAGCTCCGATATCGACTGAGGATACGCTGGTGCGATATGACAACCCAGTATTAGTAACTAAGAAAATTGATAAAACAGTAAGTACTGACCATTCAACAAGCTATGAAATCTTGTTGGCTTTTCACATCGTTATTATAGGTACTTATTACCATAAACTCTAAGCCTGAATAGTACCATTTTTGTATGGAATCTTTAGTGATAATAACAGTCATAGACCAGCCGAACTATCATTTTAATTTTAGGGAATAGGAATAGAGAATCTAGTATAAACATCATTTTCTGTCGAATTCTGGAATTTAAAATATTTATTTATTTTATTATGCATTTCAAAGAATTTAAAAACAATGTTCTTAAGTTATTTAAAGTCTCTAATGTTTCTTTAACGAGGTCACATCACCGACAACGAACTTAGCCCAGCCGTGTATGCCAACCGAAGCGAAACGTGAAACGGAAGAAATTTTAAATGCGATTCTACCTCCTAAAGAATGGGAGGAAGATGGACAGATATGGACTCAAAAAGTATGTACAATTAAAAAGTATATTATTAATATTAATCCTATTCAGACCGGAAATCTCTTTTCTTTTTCTAGCCTCTAGCCTCACGGTGTATCCCACACATATAAAGAGGAAACCTGGGGACCTAGCGTTAAGACAACCCATGATAACTTTCACCTCCCACTTTTTATAGAATTCTAGTGAAACCCATAATCTGTCGCGCACTTGTCCCTCTTTAAACTAAACACAGTTACATTTTTTTGTACTTGTTGTCTATTTTATATTTAAAAGGCTATAGTTTTTTTTAAATCGAAAGAATTCTTATTGATAATACGATATTATATAGGATTATGTACATAAATTGTATTATCCATAGATCTCTTCAACACCGGCCACCAGACTGGATGTGATAAATCTGCAAGAAATGTTAGACACTCGCTTACAGCAACGACAGGCGCGAGAGACCGGCATATGTCCGGTACGAAGACAACTTTATACTCAATGCTTCGATGAACTTATACGACAGGTACATATGTGAAAATTCAAATCGAGGCAAAAATGATTATTTAAAAACTTATTTACTGCAGAATTAGGTCATAAGTATGTGTACGAGAATATACAGTAGAGTCGTAGCCGCCCTGAAGTTAGTTATACATGTCTGCGCATATTTGATTTTAGGTTTTCACTTTTCTAATGGTTTTATTTTCCTGAATGAACAATGCGCAAAGTTCAGAAAGCCAAATTTCAAAGCGGCCACGACGAGCCGTATTGTAAATGTAAAAAAAAACCAATTGACTTAATTGTCTGGGAATTGAACCTATTATACTCTTTCCAATTTCGAGTACTAGTTACTTTATAGATTAATAATAAATAAATTATTATATAAATGATATTAGGTAACAATAAATTGTGGTGAACGTGGTCTTCTATTGTTAAGAGTTCGAGATGAAGCGAGGATTACAATGGAGGCGTACCAAACACTTTACTGCAGTTCCATTGCATTTGGAATGAGAAAGGCTTTACAGGTAAAGTACGATTTAGTATAATTACCAATATTAAATTAAATCGGCTTCACGCTGTATCCTGCACAAAGCAGGGTAGCCAGAGGGAACCTAGTGTTAAGACACTCTGTTCCCGACCCGCAGAAATCCGGTGTCATCGCATGTTAAGTGACGGAACTCAACGCCGCACCTTGATCTCGACTCCAGAGCGAAGAATATAGTATATTTAAATAAATATTACATTTCCTCGAGTTGGGATAAAACGACAACCAATCATGTTTACAGTCACACTTTGTGCTCCTGCGCCACGGCTGACCTCAATTTTCAATATTACTTAGACATACAAATATCTTCTTTTAATGAATTCTTTTAAAATAATTACTTTTAGTCAGAACAAGGCAAATCTGATTTGATGGATCAAGTAGCGAAGTTAGAAACTGAACGTTCTTCATTGGAGAAACAATGTATGGAATTAAAACAGAAGACCGAGCAGTTAGAACGTCGCGCAGCGGAATTAAGGGCTGCAGAAGAGAAACGTCATCAAGAAGAATTACTTGCCTTAAAGAAGACTAACGCCCAATTGAAGGTAGGAAGGATTATTTCATATAACATATATTTTTATAGTTATTTTTATAATTAATATTTTTTAGTACAATTAATATCACAAATGAATTTTTAAATCTCATACAAGTTTATTTTAATAATTATAGTATTAATTTCTTGTTTTTAATAACACAATAATATTATGTTTGTATTTTCAGGCGCAACTTGAAGGAATCATAGCTCCAAAGAAATAACTACCTCTTAATTATACGGTATAGCAAATAATATATTCAATATACTTTTAATATTGTATCTGTATGCTTTTGTTTTTGCATTAAGAATAAAAAAGGACCAAAAAATAAAACGCATATTAATTTTATTAAAATATATATTAAACCATTTATTGGACAAACATACAATATTTTCATTAGTTTACAATCATTGCTAAAGAGCCTTAAAAAGATATAAAGACCACGCACAAACGACCATCCCTTCATTCAATACACCAAACCTACCTTTTAGAAATCTACTTTTAAATATGATCCAAAAAACCAACGGTAATATACAATTTGCTGAGATTAAGAACAATAAAATATACATACATGTTAGACGTAAACATTCGTATGCAAATGCATTTGTGTATTATATTATATGTAAAACAATTATAATTGAATGTGTTTACCAAAACGGTATGTAGACACTACTATATAAGATAAAAATCGTAAATCGTAACATTACAGTAATCTAGTTGAGGAATTAAGGCACCACATACATAAAATTTAATTGTTAAATAATATTAATACACCAGTTAACACAAATACTGTAATTAAAAGATAATTAATAATGAACAAAATTAATTGCATTTGTACTAAATAGCAAAGTAAAAATAATAATAAAACAAATTCACAATAAGGCGGTCGTGTGATGCCGTCTTTGCATCAAGCCAAAGTTAGCGGCCATCTTTAAATTACGTCACACAAACTTCATTATTTTTTACTGCTTTCCCTGACTTGTTAACATACATTAGATTGTAGTATTACACCTACAAATTAAAAATTAAATAGCAGTTCGGAAAGTATGACATTTAATATTTAGATATATTCTGAAATGTGACGAAAGCCTACAAATCAACTTCCCCCACCCATTATCACACTTTATCCACCCCTTTTAACGTGTGACGTAAATTACGGACGGCCCCTTAATATCAACTTTACTTCCATTCAAACACTGCACAAAGCATGCACATCCCGATGGTATGTACACTTATGTTTTAAGTAATCTCATTTATATAAAAAAATCCATTCAAACGTTTCCATAAAATTTCCGCTAACCAGGTACAGCATCAACATTCAGTCAAACGATAAAAATTCGCACGGAATGAAAATAATTAAAGTAACATACGTAAAGTACTAGAAGTCAAAATATCAAAATAGATAAAACGCTATCACAAAATCTAAAATATTCAATTCCAAAATAATATTAAAAAAATAAAAATTGTGATTAAAATGAAATGCCACTGCAATTTCGTCATCTTCGGCGGTGGATATCTCCGACGGGTCCAATACAAAATAATAAGAGCAAAATCGGTGGAATTCTATACTTATTATCACAGTTATAATACAAAATGGATGTAAAATCAATCAAAAAGTCGTTCATTTCGCTGAAGATATTCACGCCGAGAATCGACCAATAATAATAGTAATAATGATAATATTTTGTATTTTCTTAAGTCACATATTTCATGGTGTTGTCAATGTCATGGTGTAGTGTGCCAGCTTCATTGTAAAAATCAAATCAAAGAAATTCTTAAAATTAAAAGAACATTCTCGATTCTAAACAATAAATTAAATTAAAATAACCATGAACTCTGACGAGAGAAGACGGAATAAGAATTCACAAGTCACTGTCACAAAGAGCCAACTATAGAAAAAAAAACATCCAAAGCAATGTCAGCAATAATATACTGTATAGCCCGACAAGAACTTTACGAATTTTCAGAGATACGCGCGGAGACTTGCGCTGAATGCATATTTAAGGTACCTTCATAGTGATGCCCTCGCTCACATTGCAGTCCTCGCCCTTACCCCTTGAGCCCAATCCCAACACTTAAGTAGAATACAGCGCAACGTTAACTTTCACGTTGACACAAAATAATGCCTAACTCCGAATATCGAATATTGTGCACACGACTGTACATGAGCGAATTTGTATCATGCCTATTCACAAACTTCGGTAGTGAAGTGCTTGTCGGGCTATTATTTCGAACATGTTCCAAATTAAAATTTTGATAATCTATTTGGATTCGTTGTACGTGACTCTGTGGGCGGGACCCACCGGTATGGCGGTGACGAGGCCCGCGCCGCCGTCGAGTAGCGGGTTCACGACCTGCACGATGTCGGGCTGCAGCGAGTGCTCGCCGGCCTCCACCGGCTCCAGGCTCATATCTAGGTCGGGCGCTGTTTCACTGCTTGGACTGGTTGTCAGTTCCAGTGATATTATCTTCTCTTGTGTTGTCTCCACCTATTTATTATTATAAATTTATGTAAGTATACTACATTTTTTTAATAATACGAGTATATACGATTAGTCAAGTAAGTTATGGTTTTATGAAATCGACATTTTAGGATGATTTTATTAACTGTATTTATTAAATTAATGAAAGTTGAAAAATGTATACTTATTAAGATACTAGTAGAATGTTTAAAATAAAAATATTGATAGTTACATAATTAGATAAATTTTAAAAATGAACTATAATTCTGAGTAAATATAATATGAATTGAGTAAATATGAAGTTAACTGGAGAAAAATATAAAATGTTTTTGAAAACTTAAAACAATAACATGCACTAGATAAGAAAAGTCACCAACAAATGTTATATGATAGGTTTTGGAGCAAGCAAGTAGGCCATAAACTTAGGGACTGCAATAATATCATATTTTACTTATATTTTATTAAAAATATACAGTGAAATTAATTTATTTAAGTATTCCAAGCGATTCTTATTTGTAATGTGATATTATTGCAGCGAAGCGTAGTAAGTAAGTATAAAAAAGAAAGAAACGAACCATTTCTTTCGGTGAAGATTCCGTGTCTAGAATCCAGGTATTTTCTGACAAATACACAATTAATAGGTTAGCATGCCATGCCAAAACATCATGCAACACACGATTTATAATATAAGACAAATATCAAAATTTTCGATATTATTTTAAACGCTTAAAACAAAATCACATTAATTAATGAATATTTCTATACCTAAAAAATTCTACCTCGCCACCATATTTACATATTAGTCGTGTAACTACGTGTATCTACATTATATAACTATATTCATTACGGTGTTGCACGAGTGTGCCTAGTGATACATTAGATGCGAAGGCCCCAAATAAAACATCGATTTGGCTGTCAACTGTCAATGTCTAAAACTTTTAATATTTAAATCAACAAACGTCTTTACTGTTCCCGTATATTACTTTTAGTCATTAATCAGAGCTTAAATCAATCTTAGTATAAATCCTTACTTTAAGTCAAAATAAATTGTAATGAATCGAGTAGAATAAGAATGGATGGAGTTGAAACATAAAACATCGATTTGTCAACTGTCATTGTCAAAACGCAAGAATAATAAGTCGTACTATATAAAAGTCGCATCAAAGTCGTTTCGCAGTCGTACCGTATAAAAAGCTAAGCACTGTATAATACACAATAGAAAACCACACGTAAACGGCATTGTACAGCGTAGTGTATGCTCTGGTATGCTCTGTACCTCTTTCTCGATAACTTTCTCAATGTATTCGACGGTTCGCACTTTAGTGTCTCCGGTGGTAGGGCACACGTATTCCTCAGTGCGTAGTGTTATTCTCTCGTCTAACAATTTTTCCTTCTCCTTGACGGCCAGTATAGGGCCCGGCTTTGTACGTAACGCGATACGTGGTAGGGGCCATTTCTATAATTTTTAAAGCCAATTCACATACACACATCCCGTATTATAGCTAAGCGACATTAAACAAAACAAAGTTAACACAATTATTTGTGGCAAAACGCGTTAAGCTGGACGAAATCATTTGTGCTGTATTCAATTTGCTTTATTATAATATTGCGTATTTTTTAATATAATTTGTGATATTGGAAGTCTTGTATCCAAGTTGGTATCGATACTTGCAACCCCAGCTATTATGTTGACACATTGTTAATTACCTTTGTTATATTTTACGAATAGACAAAAACATGTATTAGGATATTGGATTACAACAATTTAAGTTTTTTAGGTGATAATATTGAAAACTGTGAACATGAGCTACATCATTTTTTAGTAAAATTATAGGAGGTATTTTTCTTGTTTGAAAATTAATTTAAATTATAAGAAAATAGTTTTCATTTATATCACCTATTAAATATTTGGGATTTTTATAACCACATTAAGTTTGATTAGTACTAAAATTTTACCTCTGAAGGAGATTTATCTCCTGTTGGCACCTCTCCTATGATTTCATGCGCTGGACCCACCATGCTTTTAATTGCTTTTTGTGACTCTATAGCGTCCTAAAATATTATAACTACGTTAACTTTTTTATTTAGGACGCGGCTGTAGTTGTTAACGTCAAAGATGCAAATTAGATAATATCATCAGATTCTGTTCATGCTACTTTCATTAACAGGCAACCGGGTTACTTATGCTATCAGCCTACAAATCAATTCATCTATTATCTTAATATGTAACTATGCTATTAGGTCAATTTAACAATGTAAGAGATCTATTTAATAGGATGTCCGATGTTAGAAAAAAGTAGAAGTTAACATTGATCTAATGGTATCGATTTACGTTAAATATTGAAAGTTAGCAAATATAGATGCTTTTGGAGTATCTACATAAATCATTTTTACATTAGATAAGTCATTAAAAAATATCGTTCAATTTATTGTTGTTTGTGTTTCAACAAAAGGAGTAACTTCTTCAATTGACAACACGACAGGTTCTTATATTATTTTTCTACCATCGATGTGTCGGTTTTCAGAGACTTGGCACCGATATTTTATATAATATTATTATATCGTATCGTTTCCCCTGATAACATAGACAATGAATACCAAAGTACTGATATAAGACGAGTGTTAGATACATCCAAGTAGGTAGGCGCGAGATGCACAAAGCAGTAGCGGTACCTTCTCGAGCGAGCGCAGGCGGGCGGCGCGCCATGCGGCGCGGCGGGCAGCGCGCGCCTCCGCGTCCTCCTCTGATCCGGCGTCGGCACGGCGACGGCGCGACTTTGCCGACGGACTCACGCCGCCAAGTGATACGCTGAAATACAAGGGTTTATGTTTTATTTAAAAAGATTATAACAAAGATTATTTATATTTTTCATTACTTACAACATCTAAGTGCATATTTAAATCCCCTTTTATACATAAAATTGCATATATCCAAATATACCACAACATACATTACCTTTACCATGCGAGTTTTTAATATTATTAGTTTTATTCCACACAAGAATAGGCAGAGAAATCCCATGTGACGCCATATGTGGGTGTAAAAAGTAGGTTAAGTTTTACTTTTTAGAAAAATTCCTTAGCTTAAAAAATCTGCACGTATACTTTACTATTTACATAATACTTTACGTATTGGTCTACCTCACCATATAGTAATTAAAATCAATAGGCATCACTTAAAAATAGCCAAAGACCTGTTTTCAATATCACATTAGTTCCTCTTACCTGTGTCCATTCTCGTAGGGCTCGTCGTCAGGCTCGCTCTCTCCGCTGCGGTCCTCCCCGGGGGACCACGCGAGCTCGGAGCGCGACAGGGACGCCATCTTCCTTTCCTCTTCCTGCTTCAATTTCTCCACCTCATCCGCTGATAGGAATGTGAACACTTTTTCTGGACAGAAATATATATATTTATTCAAAATAAATTTGAATAGGTTTTTATTACATCATATCCTAATACTCTAATCTAAACACCACTAGATAACATTTATAGATAAAAAATTAAATAAAAAAAACTATTTTGTAATATCTCACCTGGCTTCGGTGATGATTTATGGCTTTCTTCCATTGCATTTTCAAAAAACTTTTTCTTGTCGCTTACCGATGCTTTCACAAAATTACCAGATTGAGGTGGGGAAGCCTGAAAATATTATTTTAAACATTTTTAAAAACTGACTTGTCGTAATCATATTAATATTTTAGTGAAGTGATATATATGGATTAAAAAGCGTATAAAAATATCAATATTTACAAGCCATGAAACCCATCTCCAGGCTTTTAACACCCATGCAGTCAGTGATAAATAAAAAAAATAATAAAAATATTAATAATTCGAAAGAAAATATCAATAATGTTAGTAATGTAAGTAAATAAACAAGACATGCAAAGTATAAAGAAATGCAAGTTAATGACGATAACTGTAACATAATGGGACGATGACGGATCGTGTGTTTAGTTGTCGGGCGGGGTCGACGAACACAATCAAAAGAAGCTGAGTGTTGTGTGTAAGATGCCGTACATTTATGTTTACCTCGCCGGTGGCGAAGGATTTCATTTTGCTGCTCCATGCGGGTCTCAAGGTGGATGCGGGCGAGGTGCTCCCTTGTCCCGCTAATTCCGAACTGTATGTAATTACATCGAATTCGGGCGCAGTCGTCACTTCGCCAAAACGGACTCTTCTCTCTGATTGAACACTTTTAGGCGCATCTCCCGCTTTAATTGGAACAGATTGTGTGACGTTGGCGTTTATGTCTTTTCCTACTGAGCTAACTAATGGCGGTGATAGCTGTGGTACAGAAGTCGAATATGACATTTCGTGAGAAACGCGTACCGGAAGAGTGCATGTGTAGGGATTAAACGTTCCCGCGACCGTCGTGAGAGATGGATACGGATTGCTAAGCGGATAAGTCGAAGAGTGTACCATTTTTGGCGATAGGCTTTTACTTCTCATTTCTCTTAAAGATACGTGAGTCTCTAAGGGAGTGTCTTCAAAATACTTTTTATCGGGATGCAAATAGCAAGGTGAATTGGGTATATGCGAAACGGTTGGGAGAGTTTTATATTGAGCATGCAATAATTCTGGCGGACCAGGTTCGCCTACAGGACTAACAGACAATTCATGAAAACAGTCATCATCGTCATTAGAAGGAAGTTCAGTTCGGAAGACTTGATGTAAAGGCACTTCTGAAATGATAGGTGATGCTAGAGGGTCATCTAAACGTAAGGAGTAATCTAAAATCGGGTGAGCTTGGTAATTTACAGGAGGAGGAAAATCAGATTCCGGTGAATTAGTCGAGTTGGAGGACTGCATGGCTGTTTCGGCCACTATAGGTTCCGGGAGAACTACTCGCTCGGGTACGATCGTTATAAGAGGAACATTTAGCTCGTGTTCGTCGTGAACTAATTGACTCTGACTTACTTTTGTGGCGAAAAGTGGCGGAGGAGGTATAATAAATTCGTCGGGGCGGACGACGGTCGGATTGGTTTCTATTTTTGATGGTCGATTTTGTATTAGTATTGAGCGGTCCCGGCATGCAACGTTAGTGGTTTCCTCATCGTCATGCACCGTATGAATGAGTCTAGGCCTTCGGTCGTTCGTCTCGTGTGGTTCCGAAATGAAACTAACTCGCTTCGTTTGCGGTTTGCGGGGTACTGGTGGTTTCGGTTTTGCAGGCGGAGGCGGGGGCGGAGGAGGGTCTACGGAGGTCCCTTCGGGCGGCGGCGCGGTCTTCACTTTCTGTTCCGTGAACACGGCGAGCGGCGAGGGCGGCGCACCCGCGCTAGTAGACTAACCAAACCAACATAACATTCGATACTTTACATTGCTTATATTTTTAATTATCTGTTTGTATTTGACTTCTGTCAAAAAACAAGCAAACTTGCAAGAAAACGGCATTTACGTAAAATACTAATGAAATAAAACAAAAACAACGATATAACTTTGCGACTAAAGAAATCTTCCAAAATAAATGCTATAAAGTTTGCTAACCAAAATATACAGAAGAAGTTATGCTATATAGAAAAACATCATATTTTTTTGTAAACAACGTGTATTTAAATTTCAACACCAAAATATAATTTTAATAAGAATAATTTGTATACAAAGTAAAGGTGAAAACGAATTATTCATAGACAAATATTTTATCAAATGTCAAAACAAATGGCAGTTATAAATTTGGCAAACATCACATTTATAATAATTTATAATCAATAGTCATTTTATAAATAAAATAAAAAGCCGGATGGCATAACAGATATGATATGTCCAATAACTCTGATTAAATAATAATAACATTTAAATAAAATACCACAAATACAAAGCGAAATTAGGTTTTCGAAGAAAATAGGCCAAATAAAATAACAATGCAATATCACACTAATACTCACTGTTGATATCTAAGAATTGTTAAGGAACTTACACAGTGACAATATTTCTTTCTATAAATAAAAACGAATATTATTGTAAACAACTATAAAGAGTGTTTCTCAAAACATAGAAAACCTTTAATTGTTTGAACATAGCTCATAAATATTGCAAACGTTGAATGTTAAATTAAAACTGTATACATTATTAATAAAAATATATACATTATTGAAATAAGCACTTTCGCAATATCAGTTTGAAGTATGCAATATATTATAATGTTATGATATAGAAATAAAAGATGTTATTTTAAAATTATTTTAGATAGTTTAGCGATTTTAAATGAGTTTAAATATATTTCGCAATAATATTGGTATATTATAGGTCTAAATATTGAATATAATGTCAGTAGTCAGGTATAAAACAGTATCCAAAAGGCAAATAGAATACAAGTCACTACAGGATGAAACACCACACACTCTAGGTACATTTATGTATATCTAAATTATGAACAGTAGAATATTGGTCACTTTAGATTATTGTTTGAATATTATATTAAACATGTGTAAATAGCAATGATTACAGTACAGACGTCACACGGTAAACTATTAAAAAGGCTGAGTATGTATATTATATCAGTGTTATGGAAGAATATAGGAATCAAACGCATATTCGACTTCTACACAAATCGAATACATACGATTAAATGTTGTAAACCACCAAAATATATAACTTTCGGAATATATCATTAATTAATAATATTTATCAATACCTTAATAATATCTTATAAACATCTATAGAATGGTAAGTTGTAATTACTTATAAAGCTAATTACCCTCCACCGTAGTAATGATGCTATATACATTTCAGAACATTTACAGATATTTGGATATATGTATGTATGTATGAGTATATGTCTTAAATATATGTATGCACTGTCCTAGTATAAATTTATATAGTGGAGAAATCCAAAAGTTGACTGTATTTTTGGATATTTATTAAACAATATATATTTATAGACTATTTTATAACTAGCTTAAAGATGTTTTTAAAATTCTATATTGATATAAAATTTTGAACATTGCTCACTAGTACTCAATCTAATGGTTAAACCATAAAGTATTTGTAACAATACGATGAATTAACTTCTTAAATAGAATTATAGACGACCAAATTACAATAAGTATTAAATATACAGAGTTGCGTTCAAAACTTAAAAAATAAATAAATATGTTTAATTTATAAAATAATTTTTAAACACACTTAATATATAAGAAAATTCATCGTTACCTATCCATCATTGAATCTTGAACAATTTCATCAAACAATCTATAAATAACAGCCAACAATTATAATTTTTTACCTATATCTAGCCACAGACTAAATTGCTATGCATATAGATAATGAAAAATATATAGACATTTGGAATGAATTACCTAAATATAAGTATTTAGCTATACTGATTTTATATTTAAAATATTAATTAACATAGAAATATAAATAAGTAAATTATAGTAATATACACAAAGTAAAAAAATTAAAATATGTTATTACAACATAATAACAATAGCAATATTCGACAAGTTCCGTTGACCATATTTAGATTCTAAATAACATATCTATGATTGACAAGTGATAGATCAATCGAAACTTTTTCTACATACATATAAACTTTCTTAATATATCATAAATACGTGAACAATTATTATTTATATAATAAAGTGCGATTCTTTCGACGAATTAATAATTAGATTTACAATATGGACAGATGTTTTATTGCTGTACTATGTGTTTCCTTCCATTCCGTGTGGGTTTGTCTGTAATGGACGTAATACGTAGTCAGTAGTCTATCTTTAACTTTCGTCTCCATATAAACTGTTAACTAACACATAACGACACCGAGCTAACTAGGAAGTATCATAAATAAAGGTACTTATTGTATAAAGTTGGTTTGAAAGGGTACTTCGAGGGGTTCCAATACATTAACGTTGAATACGTTCACAAATACAAAATCAGGTAACATGCACACGTTGGCTAAGTGAAGAAATAGCCTGGCGCTACATACAAATTACTCATAAATCTATAAAGTAATAATAAAAACAAAAGTCGACAGAACCGACAAGGAATCATAACCCTTCCCGTTTGCCAAAATATATTACATCAATATATACTGAACAACATTTATTTTGGAAGATAATATATAAAAATATAAATTAAAAATAACTAAATTGTTTAATATAATTAAATATTTCATAAAAAATATATATAATTTTCATGCAAGCTATATAATACAGGGGAGTGCATGCTATCAATAGAAACCGACGTGCAAAAATCAATTGTAAACTGGTTAAATACCTATAAAAAAGTTATTTATTAAAAAAATATACTACAAATCTATGCCATTATAACTAAACTATTTCATGCTAAAGTATATTTTATTTAGTTTATATTTTATATTATTAGCAATATAAATTTGATTGATAAATATATTAATATAACAGTACTGTATAAGTATTAAGCAAGTACTAAATTATACAAGTTAGATTAATTAGGCGCGTCTATACAAGTTAGATTTTTTATTTTGTGACTTTTAGGTTTGTCAACTATAAAAATTACTACGAAATTTAAATTTTATTGCGTATCCGTAATTATAAAAAATCTCCTTTTACCAATATTTTATGGATTTTTTAATCTTTTTCATCATCATAAATCAAAATAATAACGGACACACAAACGTAGGGATACATATCAATATGGTCATTTAAATATATATTTTTAAAGGATATTTACAAAATCTATCAAACATTATCGACCATTGAATGTAGCTCATTTTATTTCATAATTAAATGTTTATGTAATAGAGGCAGGGTTTCTATATACGAGGCAGTTAGTACACATATGATCTAATTCCAAAATTATATTGAAAGACTTTTGCAATGTTTCTCTTTAATTTCATTATAAGAAAACAAATTCTTAGATAAACATCGTATAATTCACACACTCGTATTTAGTTAAATAACAATGTTACTTATCAAGAAAAAAAGATTTATACATTTTTACCATTAAGATATATATACATGTATATATTATACAAATTAGATCACGTTGCACTAACATTCTATATAATCATCATATTATACTAAAAAGGGTAAAATGTTAGCTATTGGGGCAAATATATAAATTCCCTTACCTGAGGTTGTAAAGTATGTTTGGACATGACAACGGTGGTAGTTTTATGTTGTGGTTCGGGCGAAGTGGGTGGCGCCGGCTCTAGGGCAATGCTCTCCACTGCGTGTACTATGTCTAGTACCTATGAGAGTGGACAATTTTTATATTATCTTTTTTTCTTTCAATGTCAAGAGGCCAGTCGTGGCGCAGGGGCACAACGTGTGTGTAAACGCGCGGTTGTAGGGTCGATCCCCACTCGAGGATATGAAATATTTATTTAAATTTATATTTGATTTTTTTTTTACTTTTCTATTTTCCATAAGCTATAATTTTTCCATAAGGTATAATCGCTGAAATAATATACCTTTTCTGGAGTAGATTTTTCCCTCATTTCGGCGACCTGTTTTTCTTGTCCAAATTCGATTATGTCTTGCCGGTGATGTTCCTAATTTAAAAACAAATTATTTACTTTATATGAACACTTAAGATTATAATATCATTTATAAAGACTAATAGAATACCGTTGTAATGCTATATAGATTTAAAAAATAATATTAACTTAAGCTTATAAAGCTCCAATAAAGAATTTTAATTAATAATTTTGAAACCATCGTGGCGCAGGGACACAAACGTTGCGAATGTATATACTGCGGTAATTGTGATTTTAATTTCCACTTGGGGGATTAAAAGAAATATTTTCTTTTGACTTCAGCAACTAGACAAAGCGCGGCATTGAGATCCACCACTCAATCCTGCAGAAAAGGTAAACGAAGTGCCTCAACTCAAGTAACCTCTGCCTACCCTGCTGTATACAGCATGACACTGAAAAAAAAATACTATTTAACTTTTTAAATAATGAATTATATTCAAATAACACAAACCTGCTGTATAGTTTCATCGCGGTCGAGGCTCGAAGTGGAGTGCGACAGCGAGCCACCGGTGTCCGCCGTCCCGCTCTCGCTGCCCGTCTGTTTGTATTCATCAACTACATATACAGTGTGTACTAGCTGTGCTTATGTTACTATTTTCATACATGGCGTGAAGTGGTTAATTTAATATTCTTCATTTAAAAAAGAAATCAGTTTGTGCACTTATTTATTCACGTCTTGTATGTGGTGAAATGTTTGGTAGCAACTTGCAAATTGTAAATTGTGTAAATAACACAACAAGTGGAATTTTCAAGCTACAAAGTATATATTTGGTAACTAGCAGTACTGTTAAGTGGTTTCATATTTACTGACTTTCTAAGATAAGCTAACAATATACAAATACATTCTAATTTTAAAAACTTTAATTTGTAATTCTTTAAATTCAATTAATTGTTGTATCAAAAAAAGTGCAAAGTGAACTAAATCAAAGAAAATGTTAAAAAAAATAGCTTAAACAACACAATATGACTATAATTACTATCAAAAATAAATACTAAAAATATTCTAAAGTAATAAATAATCGTGTATTTATTACCGTATATTTCTCAGGCCGTGAGTATCCGTGGCACACGACCAGGTGTAACGGCGCGTGCGTGGCGGAGCGCAGAGCGTTCACCGCCTCGTTGTGTGTAGCTCCTAGAAGCGATACGCCATTCACTTCTAATAGACGCATGCCCACCTGTAAATTGTTATTTTTTTAATAGATATTGAACATTTTTATCTTTTAGCATTAAACTATACCAACATAGTTGATATATTTTTTATGTAGAAAATTATGAATGATTTTTGTCACAGTCAGTAAAAACAAAAATTATCATTTTGTGACACTTTTTCGCCACATTATTTTTAGAACAAGTAACTTCATCCAAGTAATTTTAAATTTACAGTAATGCGAATACTACATGTATTCGTAAATTGATGTAAGACCGTAACTTTTCAAATATGTCGTGGCCCAGGGGCAGAAGGGTGTGACAATAAGCGCGACAGCTTGTAAGTCCCCGAGAAATAGAAATATTTAATATATATTTTTTTTTGCTCTGATGTCGAGGCCAAGCGCGTCGTGGAGTTAAAAAAACCCTGACATTAACTATATATAAACTACTTAATGTAACTACTTATATATATATAACTATTAATATAGTCTGATGTTACCTTGAGTCTTCCATCCCTTCTAGCAGCCCCACCACTGTTTATCTTCGATATAAACACTCCTTCATCGTTGGGATCATTGGGGTTGCCACGTTGACCATTCAAACCTCCCTTAATATGCATGCCCAATTTTTCACCTTCTTGCTTTATTATTGTTAATTCCTATGAAATTATGACCTTATTACACAATGTCTAAACAATAGAAATAAACTTATTAATTGTAATTTTTTTACTCCCCTTTTGTTAGGATAGTCATTTTTTGACAAAATGTATATTTTTTTAAATATAATAATAATAATTCACACGGCGCGTATTGTGAGGAGGCTCCTCACTCTACCGATGGCTTGGATCCTTCTCCCGCCCTCGGAAGAGTGGTTTTTTATATTTTGAAATGTATTATTTTATAACAATTTATATTTAAAAATGTAAAATTTATTCCTCTTATGTAATAAAAGTATATAGTGTATTCACACAATCTACGGAAACTAGACAAGAACACTCGTTAATATCATGCAAAGCCAATACAAACATGCAATGTGGTTAGAATCTTCAGATCTTTAGAATATTTTCTTCTTGATTATATAAAACATCCATGAAGATTTTCATGACAAATTTTGCAGTTTAAAAAAAAAAAAGAAACATATAAATAAGACCAGTAAATAGTAAAAGCCTTTAAGGGTATATAGAAGCTTAAAGCTAAAATACAATTTAGCAATAAAGTCGGGATCGTAATCACGCTCTAGAAGAGTGAAGCAAGGCGTTACGACGTCTGAGCACACGAAGGTACCGGAAAGGGGGGAGGGGGAGAATTTTGACATAAAATAATCGGATAAACACACATACAATATGTTCGATTTCATGTTATTGCGATCACTTACAGTTGCGTTAACAATCTCAACTTGAACGACACCCTGTATATGTGTGGTGTAGGCCGAAGTGCGCACGTGTGGAACAAAACAATGTTATAACCTTTTATAGCTACAAATATTGTTTAAATACTCAATCTCATACAAGCTTGTATATCAAACAGTATTCCGCGAGTGTAAAGCGACAGAATTCGCAGCACAGAGTTTCGTTACTTTTTTTTTGCAATTTTTACTTTTGCATTGCCAAAATCTACGAAAGCTGTATTCTACTCGATAACAAACTGATGAGTTACTTTAAGTGTCGTTTCAATGAACGGTTTTCCTTGCAATCATGCACATGGGCAGTTTTTTTAATGTATGTCATTACTAGATAGTAGACATAAATGTGAGTACATATCAAATGACATGACATTTAAATTGTGACAAGTAGATGCTGATTCACAAATTAACAAAGCTTCAGTCACTCATTTTGCAATCATTATTATAACAACTTACTGCACGAATGACACAGGATCGCCAAGTTAAAAAATAAATCTCAGTATTAGGTAGTGTAATATAATATTTAACAGATGCTATTTTAATAAATAATTCAATCAAGTTCAATCCAAACAAGTTGTAAGGAAATATCTACAAACATTTACTATACGGAAAATGATTCTATTTAATTCAATCTATTCAACTTCCAAATAATTTAATAATTTTAACCCAAACTAAGCTCCTAGTCAAGATCTCCGAGTAAACCCAAATGAATGATAACACCAGAACATAATATGAAAGATGGCGCATCCTGTGTCATACTCAGGCAGCACTGGCACTGACCTGGAAGCCCGAGGGCAGGGGATCGTGGCGCACCGACAGCGTTAATGTGTTCCCGGGCTGCAGCAGCAACTGCACGGCGTCGCGGTGCGTGGCACCTGTCAGTTCGTTGCCATTCACTTTGACTAGCCTATCTCCCATTCGCAGTTTGTTTGAACGGGCCGCTATACCGCCTGGCACGATCTGAATGTTTTGTTTTTATGTTAAATCTGTTATAAACTATTATCGTTATATGTATGTTCTATGTATATTACTTTAGGGGCCCAAGCGTGTGACTGTGAACACGACATATTGTGGATTCGATTCCCACTCGAGAAAATCGTCTAGAGACAAAGCGCGGCGTTGATTCCGCTAAAAATATTCGCAATACGTATATTTCTATCAAATGTGTAATCAATATGAAAGTATTAAAAAATATTAATATTTCTTACATGAGAAATAAAAATTCCAGGTTCCTTGCCTCCAAATGGAACACAAGAATGATCGGTTCCTCCTATAATACTGAAGCCAAGGGACCCTCCTTCTTTCACCAACGTTACATCCTGAAACAAAGAGAGATTTATATGTAGTAAGATACACAACTAAGCAACGAAAACAGCCAAAAAGCGAAAGCATAATAAATAAAACGAATTATTTTATATAGAAATAAATATATATTATTCTATTAGAAAATATTTGGATTCGTTATAATAAAATAATGTATAATTTGATATCATTAAACTAACACAGAAAGTAGCTCTATTTCTGTATAGTTCAAATGAATACAAATATGTGAAATTATGTATGTATATTGCTAATATATATTATATGTAATTTTTATCATATATAAATGTTTTCAGCGATTATAGTAATATAGACGAATTTTAAATTGTGATTTTTTAACGCCCTAAGAAAATAACTAACCAGTATTTTTTATCTACAAAACTCTACAATTGAATCATGCTTATAAATAATGTTACATAAAATGTTATGTGCGACAAAATAATAGGTAAATGTATTATGTTTAAAGTCCTTTTACCAATATGAAACAACATTTTTACAATCTGGATAGGGCTTGGAACGTGCAGTAATATAGTGTAATACGTAATTTTAAGGAAAAAATCCCTTGTAAGTAAATAAAAGTGATGTTTGTCTATTAATCTCAAACGGCGAAGTAAATACTTGTGTTCATAGTAAAAATCTGAATGAATACCTTATTATATACTTATTAGTACAGAGTAAAAACAGCATAATTATTTTTTTTAAAGTATTTTAAATTTATTTGAAGTATGTCGATCGTGTTGGACAAATGGGACTTTTAAAGTTTTATCGGGCGTCTTCAGAAATTACTTTAATGTAGCCCAGTCGGTTAATCATATTCAAACTATAAATTCGACCAGACGTTAAACTGGAGTTGTTCAGCACAGACAGATCTCATTGAAGCAGTTAGAGTTTTAATCCGATTACAATGGTATTTTACACATTTTTTATAGTGAATCGTGCAAAGGCACTTATCCCAACAACATTATTCGTCTTATTTATTTTTTAAGTAGTAATACTTCGTAAATTTAGGGTTAATTTAACCATTTAAGGACCCTACTAGATTTTATAAACTTTCAACAATTTGCCGAAAGAAATTGTTAATATATGTTGATAGAAGCGGACAACATCGATCTGACTTAATTCTCAAGAATATACTAAAAAACTTTTGGCACCCGCTGACACTATAAACAATAAATAAAAAAATGATTTTAGGTGTAGATTTCAAAAAATAAAATAAAAAAAGAACGTTACACAATTCGCTTCAGCATAGAGAACCTGTCGTGTGTAAATGTGTTTATGTGACTATAGCTGATGATTTTTAAAATTTTAAAAATACTATATAAAACACTACTATTTAAAATAGTGGGAAACGGAGTGTCTTAACATTAGGTTCCCTCTGCCTACACTGCTGTGTGCGGGAATCAGCGTGAAGTTGACTATATAAATATCAGTCATAATATTACAGCACTACACAGCCATGCACCACTTATACTTTACTAAATATAAATAATACATATATTAAGAAGACTAGCACTGATACTATTTGAAATAAAATTTTAGAAAAATATATATTAAACTCAAATTCAAATTTTAGCAGAAAAGTATTTACCTACTATACTATACTATACATATAACAAAAAATAAATATAAAAATTCATATAATTAATAGTTTCAATACAAATATATAAAGTCATGTTTAAACTTAATAACTATTGCAGTATTAATACATACGATACCATCAGCGTCGGTGCGACAGCACATGTGTGCATAGGCTTAAAAATAAGTATTTCAGTTAAACTGCAGTTTTTTTTATTAGTTTCTTTCATTCGGAATAATCGACATAATTATGAAATAATATTTGCCACAACAATTATAAAATTTGTATACAATGGGCATAACAGTAATATAATTATAATTTCATTTTTGAGCTATAAATTGGCAATTTAAAACCCTTCATATTATGAACTATAATTGTGTACTACTTTCAATTCTAATTATTTATTATGTTACTCGTTACATATATTTATTTCACATTTTTAAAAACACAATAACAACCCGCCATCAAAAAAAACTGCAATCAAAACTTAACCAAAAAAGAAAATCTTACTTCAATAATGAGCGGCGCGACCAGCTGGTTGTCGGTGATGCGAGTGACCGTTGTCTCCGTGAAGGTGGACTTGGTGACGGTCTCGGTGACGCGGCCGAGCGCGGCGGGCGGCGGCGGAAGCGCTACGGGCGCCCGTACCGGCGCGCGCTCCACCGTCACGCGCACACCGCGCTCCACGGGCGCCCCGCTGTCGCGCGGCGCCCCCAGGAAGTGCGCCGGGATCAGCGCTTGGAACTCCTCGCTCGTCATCGCGCGTGACGGCTGTTTTAACACGCTCATGTTCATGTTTTTCACACCCGCACCAACTAGGGTTGCCCACTTACGAGTTATGTCGATATTTGTGTTAGTTACAGAACACAAGTCGACAACCCTAATATTGTATGTATATAAGCATGATGTGTATGTATTGATATAGCGTTATGAGTTGCGTGTCATTCCCACCTCGTAGTGACGGTTGCGTCAAATATCGTTTACTTTACGAACTGGAAATATGAGCTCTTTATTTCCAGACGCAACAGTTTAGATATTGAGCGCGATCGTCTCGGGGCGGGTAGTAAACGCACGTTTACTTCAATGTGCACATGTAATGAGTAAGCGGATATACAAGCGTATGAATTTGAACGTGTTAAAACTGCTTAATGGCCGTCACCTGTGTAACTGGTACATCTTTAGCGCTTTTTTTGTCTTACCTGAATATCGTCGAAAACGTCGTCGTTAGAGCCGTGCAATTTATTCGCGTCGGGAGTTAGAGGCGTGCTCGTACTGTTAGTTGCCGGTTTGGGGCCCGCCTGAAGTGAACAATACAAATACATTACTATAGCACTACTTACAAGATACATTAGTTTAAAATATTAAGTCAAGCATCAATAATTTAAAATTAACTTTAATTAGATTAATAAAACAACAACCACTCTACATTATCTATAGATATATACTGAAAAAAGCTATTTCAACCTTACCGTGCCATTAACTTGACTCAGTTTCCTCGGAGCCGGTTGTGGTGCAGCGTTTGCAAAAGTACTTTGTGGTTGTGGAGTTTGTGGTTGTTGTGGTTGCGCTAGTGGTTGCGACTGTGATATTGGTTGCGACTGTGATAGTGGTTGCGTTTGTGATATAACATGTGTAACACGTGGTGCAGTGTGGTTCCCTATAACCTGTGTAGGAACGTGATTTGCAATAGGTTTTTGGGTGGTGTTCAAATTTAATTGACTGCTCTTCAGCTCCCTCACATCATCTGATATTGATTTCCGTTGGTTCATGTCGCCTGTAAGCCATAAGAGTTACATATAAATATTTATGTTATTTAATAAAGCATGATTATTATACGTAAAATATGAAACGAATAGTTAATGTTGGCTTAAGTAATTGAAGTAATTACTTAAAAATTCATATATGGAAAAATTACAAATACAAAAAATATATTAAAATTACAAATTAAATAAACTAACTACAATAATAACCTTGTTCAGGTGTAATGGTCCTCTGTAGAACGAGTCTCACAAATCGTTCGTGGCCCGTCAGCAACTGTACCGCGGTCTCATGCAGTGCATTCTCCATATCGACGCCGTTGATCTGAAATAGTTTGTTTTATACATATAAATATGGATATCTAAATTTATTATCTTTTATATTTATTAATGAAAAAAATATTGAAAATAGTTATTTTAAAAAATAGTTTTTTTTGTCAGGACCATTGTCAGGAACTATTAGTTTGAAATAATCATTACTATATTACAAATCACTTCAATTTTTAGGGGGAGGAAATTATATTACATCACTAAAACCATTTTGATATAATCCACTGTAACAAAAACCCCGGGCACATTATAGCCTGATAAATACCTTATGAAGATTGTGAACACAGACATGAGTCCAACTCTCGCATGTACAGTCGTCTGCATAACATTCAACATGCGGAGTTCGGCATGGTTTTGTGTCATATACTGTATGGCGCAGTAAATGACACTTAGCTTCGCGTTCTACTGTACCTTAGTGTTGTGATGATAGATCGCGGGGTCGCGGTGCGGTGTAAGGTCATAAAGTCCTTGTTGGACTATAATATATAATAAAGTGACTTACCGACACGACCTTGTCCCCGACCATCATCTTGCCGTCCTTGGCGGCGGCGCCGTGCGGCGACACGCGCGAGACGTATACGGCGTCGCTGTCGTCACGGTAGGGGGGCGAGCCCTTGCCGCCCGCTATGCTGAACCCGAGCCCAGAGCCGTCGCGGATGAGGGTCGTGTGGACTAGCACTTTTTGTTTGTAGCCTGGAATTGTAGTTTTATATTTCATTTAGGTCATAGAAGGTTAGTAAAACGATAAAAATACTGAATACACGAAAAATATACTAAAAATAAATGTAAAAATGTTCAGAAATATTTAATAAATAGCATTCACTCTTTCCAAATGCTATTTCGATTCCCACACATAGAAATGAAATATATTTTCATTTTCTCACTCTGGTAACGAGATAAATCGCGACGTTAAGTTCCGCCACTCAACACGCAATGCCTCTATATCTATATAGGTGGGAAACGAAAGTGGCTTAACCAGATCGAATTGTCTTAACACTAGGTTCTCAGGTTCTCTCTGCCTACCCTGCTATGTGCTATATACAATGTGAAGCTAAAAAATATATTTATTATATAAAAATCAGTATAACAAAAAGCTTTGGGGTTTTCGATATTTTTGCACATATTTAATGAAATAATTTTATTTAGTCTATGTACATAAATATTAGTCTACCTATGACGACGACCTAATGTTAAGTTTTTGAAAAGTAGAGCTTTCTAAAATGTTTTTACAATACCAAAATACATGTACTTTAATAAGAAAATACACGTAGTTTAACTCCAATATTACTTACTCGGCGGTACAAAAGGCTGCGTGACAGGCGGAGGGGAGGCTTGCAAGCGTTGATAGTTGGGCTGCGTCGGTGACGGCGAGTAGCTTTGAGTCACTTGTTCTTTTAGATCTGGTTCAAATTCTTGCGCGTATTGGTTGCTTATGATGAGTGGCTTCGTTGGTATACCTCGGCCGGTTGGTACCTAGTGAAGTGAGATTGTTAGATTAATGTTCGTTTTTTTACTATGAGTTAAAGGATCGCTTTAAAGAGTAAAAAGTGTAAGATAATATATGATACTAATTAAAAATATCAATTTTCAATACTTTTAAACTGAAATATTACACATTTAGAAATGAAAAATGTTTTTTTTAAGTCCAAGTGCTCTATCTATTTGCTGTAAACAAATATATATACACGACGAATAGAATGAACGAACCTAATTATTAGGGCAACGGTACAGTTTGTCTAACTTGTTATTAGAGTGAAGAAATATAATCATACTGTTTACAATAATAACATATAACCGTTTCTTTTAAATATATATTTTTAAAGGTCAAAAAAAATTAAAACATACCCCAGGCATTAGTATGTGACAATGTACAGGTTATAAAAAAATAAGTGTTGAATAGTCTATATAATCAAATAAATAAAACCAGATAGTTTCAATTACATTTATCCAGTAGAAAATCAGCAATCAAACATATAATATTTAATTACCTGTCCATTTTCTAATGTAGATATAGTATCTGTGGCACTCGACACCGAGTGGTGGCTCGCCCCGCTCGGCGCGCGGCTGTGGGTTCTATAAATAATTATTATTGATTGTAAATATAATTTATTAATAAGCTTACATGCTCATTCATGCTTAGTGGCATTATAAAATACATAAAATGATAAAATTGTATAGGCTTTTATTATTATCTAAGTATATGCTAGCTATGGCGAATAGCGACGATAATAATGGTTTATATTTTTTTGATTGTTAATAGATTATTGTTTTGAGTGTTTTATAATTTGATCTTAAACTCTTTTATAAGAAAACAATGATTTTTTTTAAAGTGAGTACAGCTTTTAATGTAAATTTGTAGATATAGATGATAACATTAAGGACAGTCTTGGCACATGGGCACAAACGTACGGCTGTACAGACAACAGATGGGTTCGATTACCGCTCGAGAAAATGAAATATTTAATATTTTTATTTTCGGACAAATCAATAGTTGTTACAAAGTATCCATAATTTTAAAATAACATAAATATGATAGTAAATGAGTGAATACCTTGTTGAAGTGGGCGATTCTCTCGTTACGACAAGTGTTAGAGTCTGACCGCTTGCTTTAAGTACTTCCACTGCATAATAATGATCCACATCAACCACCGACGTACCGTTAACAGATAGAACTTTATCACCCACCTATGAAAAAAAACCAAATATATGAAACATATATTTATACATTTTTATTGTATTATTCTACACGTAAAGAAAGAAAGAAAAATATGTTTTCTACAAAGTATAT
>HE671603.1:185333-210979 GCA_000313835.2 Heliconius melpomene melpomene | reverse complement strand
ATAGTTGGGCTGCGTCGGTGACGGCGAGTAGCTTTTGAGTCACTTGTTCTTTTAGATCTGGTTCAAATTCTTGCGCGTATTGGTTGCTTATGATGAGTGGCTTCGTTGGTATACCTCGGCCGGTTGGTACCTAGTGAAGTGAGATTGTTAGATTAATGTTCGTTTTTTTACTATGAGTTAAAGGATCGCTTTAAAGAGTAAAAAGTGTAAGATAATATATGATACTAATTAAAAATATCAATTTTCAATACTTTTAAACTGAAATATTACACATTTAGAAATGAAAAATGTTTTTTTTAAGTCCAAGTGCTCTATCTATTTGCTGTAAACAAATATATATACAAGACGAATAGAATGAACGAACCTAATTATTAGGGCAACGGTACAGTTTGTCTAACTTGTTATTAGAGTGAAGAAATATAATCATACTGTTTACAATAATAACATATAACCGTTTCTTTTAAATATATATTTTTAAAGGTAAAACATTCTAACATTTACAATAAAATTTATCAAAAAAAATTAAAACATACCCCAGGCATTAGTATGTGACAATGTACAGGTTATAAAAAAAGAAGTGTTGAATAGTCTATATAATCAAATAAATAAAACCAGATGGTTTCAATTACATTTATCCAGTAGAAAATCAGCAATCAAACATATAATATTTAATTACCTGTCCATTTTCTAATGTAGATATAGTATCTGTGGCACTCGACACCGAGTGGTGGCTCGCCCCGCTCGGCGCGCGGCTGTGGGTTCTATAAATAATTATTATTGATTGTAAATATAATTTATTAATAAGCTTACATGCTCATTCATGCTTAGTGGCATTATAAAATACATAAAATGATAAAATTGTATAGGCTTTTATTATTATCTAAGTATTTACTAGCTATGGAGAATGGCAACGATAATGTAATCGGTTGTTTTTTTTTTCAATGTTTTATTTTAATATAAGTGATGATAACATTAAGGGCAGTCGTGGCACAGAGGCACAAACGTACGGCTGACAGGTTCGATTACCGCTCGAGAAAATGAAATATTTAATATTTTTATTTTCGGACAAATCAATAGTTGTTACAAAGTATCCATAATTTTAAAATAACATAAATATGATAGTAAATGAGTGAATACCTTGTTGAAGTGGGCGATTCTCTCGTTACGACAAGTGTTAGAGTCTGACCGCTTGCTTTAAGTATTTCCACTGCATAATAATGATCCACATCAACCACCGACGTACCGTTAACAGATAGAACTTTATCACCCACCTAGGAAAAAAAAACAAATATATGAAACATATATTTATACATTTTTATTGTAAGTATTATTCTACACGTAAAGAAAGAAAGAAAAATATGTTATCTACAAAGTATATGAAATATTATTTATGGTAATATAATTATTGGCACTTATTTAAAACAAAACCTTAATGAAAAAAAAATAGTAATAAAAACCACTTACTCTTAGTCCGGCCAAGTAAGCTGGTCCATTAGGTGTAACTCTGGATATGAAGATACCATCGTCATCACCAATGTAGGGTGTAGAGCCTCTTCCACCTGCTATACTGAGGCCGAGCCCACCAGCAGCTCGCGCTATACGCACTTCTATACATCGTTGATCGTTTACTATACGAGCCTCACTATCCGCTCGTTCTGAAACCGATTCGCCTGTGAAACAAAAAACTTTAATTAAAACGCTATAACAATGTGTGCTATATAATATATAATCACAAACAAAAACGTTACTTCACGAACAAGTTTCTTTTAAAAAAGACAGCATAAAATAATGATACAATAAAGTTATTAATATATTTGAACACAGATTGTGAAGAGATCGAAAGTAGATAAATAATTTTGTATCAAATATAAAACGAAAAAAGTCTATATTCTATAAATTATAAATGAGATGACGTTTTTTTATTATTAACTGTAGTGAAAAGACAATTTTTCCATAACAATCGCCGTTAAGAATTGTTTATTCACAGAGAAAGCTATGAAGCGATCGTAAACTATAAATCTATAAAGCTGTTGTTTAATGTACTTTATAAAAAAATAAGAGAAACCACTCGAGGTGCAGAGGCACAAGCTTGTGATTATAAACGCGACAGGTTGTGGGTTCGATTCCCACTTGAGTAAATAAATATATTTAATATTTTCATTTCTTCGCTCTAGTGTAGAGGCAAAGCGCGACGTTGAGTTCAGCCTCTCAACACGCAATACCTCCAGAATTCAGCGGAAAATAGAGTTGCTCCAAACTAGGTTCCTCCTGTCTACCCTGTGTGCACGTCGTAATCCCTAGCCATATAATATATAATACCAGGAAAATTGCAAATTTAAGTTCTTTTAAATAAATACAGTAAATGCGTTATGTATTCCTATTAGGTATGTAATTCACGATGAACCTTGACAGATAAACAATCGTGTATAGAAATTAAACGAGTACTAAACAGTTATTGCTTGGATTGTACCAATATAATATCTATATACGAACTTATTACTTAGAACACGCCCCTATGTAAAAGCTTAAGATGTAATTACTTATAAACAGCAAAGAGCAAAAAGTAGAAACACGTCGATATTCTTCTTAGAAGATGTCTTATAATGACAAAATTATTGAGGCAAAAAACATATTGAACGGGGAAAGCTTAATTATAGTTGAAAGTCTATTAAACGATAATAGAATAATTTCCTTCTATTGATATATACCGCTATAATTATTAAATAGGGTTATACCCTACGCTAATTGGACGTAGGCGATGAGAATAATTAATTATGGGATCAATTGTAACTCCCGTGACAATATAAAGGAACAATGCAGCGAGCGATACAATGCTACACATTCCTTTATAGAGCATATTTGCAAGGTCAAAAATGCGAAACGGGAACTCAAATGCTATAGTAGTCATTTATAATAGTCACGAATTTTATAATATCTATATCTTTCTATACTTATAATAAAATCGTAAGAACCTGAAATGTCTATACTTGGAAGATATTAAAAAAAAATGTTGTTGGGAACCTTTATTAACGTAATAGAACCCAAAACAATGATTTTTATTTTTTTTGTCTGCTTGTCTGTGCGTTTGTTTTCGCTAAACTCAGAATCAGCTTAACCGATTTAGATGCGGTTTTCATTATTGGATTCTGGCAAGCTTCCGAAAACCTTAACCGAACCCTTTATTTTATTACAATCGGTTCATAAATAAAAAAGTTATGTCAATTTCAAGTAGGTACTTATTTAGATCGGCTTTTCTTAAATACACTTAAATAAACATTTGTAAAATTCAAGCGGGCGTAGCCGCACGGGCCCACTAGTTCCTAATAAAAACGATACTTCACGATCACGAACCGTCTCAAAACGAAATAAGCAAAGTGCATAATTTAAATGCGATTTCCCATAGTACCTCGAAGATAAATCAACCACCATTATACCAAAGATTTCGAGGCATCACGTTCAATGCAATTGTAATTTCTCTTTCTCAAATCCCAATACAGTCGTCGGTGCTGAATTGAATAATAAACGAGTCGACCTTTCTTTGGGGTTCGCACGGCAATCAGTATGACAAGATAAATGTAGCCAGCTCAGTGAAATCATGCTCCAGAATGGACTTCGCATCCGCATCCTGAGTATTTTACAATGGGCAATCAGCTCAGATACTTTCACCCCTCGTATAAAGTAAATGGAGTAACTGCGTCTCATTGTATCCCAGAACCGAGTCGTGATAGTTAACAAGAGGGATTCGTGACTATCGTTTATCGGTTGATGCTTTTATTTTATTGGTAAAATGGGTACTATTTCACGAAATGGCTGTAACTTTACTTGAATCGTTACTTAATGACAGGTGAAAGCTTATCTAATGATTCTATTTAATATAATTTATGAAAAATAAAGTACAATATTTTTTCATTGAAATTTAATTAAAATAAATATTTTTTTTTATTGATGATAAAGTAATTATCATTACTTTAGATTTAAAATGTAATTATAAGAGATATACTTTTATTATTAGATAAAATTTACATACATAAACAACGAAGGCTAAAGTAAGGAGTAAATCATGACATTTAGGCCAACAGGTCAATAAATTATACTTATATAAAACCACACATCTTGTAAAGGAACACGAGTAACAAAGGCAAGCTATGTGTGACTAAAATAAAAAAAAAAACAGATCTTAGAATAGCAAGCAGGTGAATGTATTTCGCTTATATATTGACATATGGATCTTGCACCTTGAGTTGGTTAGTTTTTATTTAAGAATATTTCAATGATGACTCATAACTATGAGCGACGGAAACTAAACATTTCAAATATAACTGTTTTGTTTTCCTATATAAAATATTCAGTAATTTTTATATAGAGTTTTTTGTTATATTTTTGTTTTGTTTGGTATTGTTAATTTTATGGGGTAAGCGCTTATTTTTTTTCTATGAAATTAAATACTGCAACAGCTGTTATAAAAATGTGACTAAAGTCTTCGGGCATCATTCTTTCGTTATTTGTATTTTTTCACTATTATACTACTAAATAATATTATATCACTGACATTAATTATAATACGATTTCTTTTGTTTCCACTCATTCCAATGATGTTTGATTAACAACGTATTGTACAATAAGTATTGATAATAGAATCGTACCAGAATACCACATTATTATAACTATTTCAATAATATAAAAATAAAACGATTACAAAACACAAAAGTACATCGACTATTTCGCATAAACGTAACTCAAACTCGCCCAAAGATGACCGCATCACGAACAAACCCATATCGTTTTACCTTCACACCAAAACAACATTATTCGACGCCAGATGTATCCATTTTCTTATTTATATTAGAATAAAATAATTTAGTTTGTCTTTATAACAAATTTACGTTTATAAATCAAGTTACATTTTTAACTAATATAAGTTTGTTTCCATTTTAAATATATAACCCGTATACTTAACTACTTAATATTGAAAAGGTGTGACTGTAACGCGACAATTGTGGGTTCGATCCCCACTCGAGGAAGTATTAGTGTATTTTTATTTCTTCGCCCTGGTGTCCAGGTAAAGCGCGGCGTAGAGTTCTGCCACTCAACACGCAATGCTTCCAGAATTCAACAGAAAGTGGGGAACGGAATGCCATAACACTAGGTTCCCTCTGCCTACCCTGCTGTGTGTGGGATACAGCGTAAAGCCGATTATTTTTTTTAATATTGAAAAGTAACATTCGTACTGCGGACCGCAATTTGGTATCGCCGTGGTACTATAAAATGTATTACATATGGCCTATTGAACAAAAGCGACAGACCATCAACGTCAACGAGACTAACACAATAACAATCATAACATCCTAATTTACAACTAATTATATTGTATGTCAAGGCGTCATTCAATTATGAATAGATTTATGAAAGTGTATAACGATTAATATTTTCAAAAAGAAATTTTAATTAAATAATAAGTTTTTTTTTCATTAGAGAAAAAGGTTAATTTAATGAAAAAATTATTTGTTAAATTCTAATAACAGTGCAAAAAATATTTTAGTCAGAAAGTAAAATCTAAATATATTTTAAGTTACGTATGTATAATGATTAAAATTATTAAGAAATTTTAATTAAATAAAGAGTTAGTTTAGTTTTCATTAGATCAAACATTATTTTTATTAATTTTATGAAAAAAGAAATTGTTAAGTTATAATAACAATGCAAAAAACGTTTTAGCCAGAAAGTAAATTAATTTTGGAATTTACTTTTATATATATTATTAAAACTCTTTTACATAGATTCAAAAATAATTCTACATAAACTTACGTTTCTTTCTTCTTATAACACCCATATCTCCACTTTAAACAAGACCCGTTTCCTGAAAAGGATCGCCTAGCTGGCCAGAACGAATACAAGCATATATGAAGAAACAAGGGTTAAAATCGCCTATGAGTAGGGCTGACTAGCTGGTTATTCCTCTTAACGCATTCCAAATCGGTCATTGTCCAATTCCATGACCAAATCAGTCTCAATCTATTATAGTTTTATTTTTTCTAAACATAAACAAAGATGTTGCAACGAACTCAAAGTAAACACTAAGGACTCCCAGCAGCGAATGTAAGGACACGTGCGCACGCGCAGCCCGGGGCGCAGGCGATGACGGAATGTGCTGCAAGCGCGAGATGTAGAGGCTGCGGCGCCGGCGCCTGCGACCTTTCCGTTAGATTAAAAATAGAAAGTAACAACCTGATGCATACCGATTCCTTATATTTTTTACCCTCATAAGATAATCTACTGTTAAACTAAATTATATAATCTACAAGTGATCACACTTTCGATTTTTGTAATATATTTTTTGTTTATTATAAAAAACAACAACTACAAAGTAAATTAGATTTTGTTACCGAAAATTGAGATAACTAAAATAATTAATGAAAGAGACAGGTTAATGTTTCCGCTTCTGTTAGCATCAATCAATTACTTTTAGTACAGATAATAGTACGGTAATAAATACCAGTTCTTTATCTAAGACGACATCATCGACATAAAAATCTAAAAGAGGAAATCCGAAAGGAACATGGCAATATATTTTATTAATATGTAGTATCAATAGATAGAATGCAAAATGAATGATTTTGATAAATGAATAATTAAAAAAAGATTTCGTTTAAACACAAGCAGAGGTTGTTAATTTAATGTCAAGAATTATGGCAAGTTGGCAACTGATAAGTGAGCCTAATAATTTGCTTACAGGCAAGGGAAATTTAGAAACTTTAATCTATGGTTGCAGGCAGGATATGAACTTTCTATGAATAAACAGAAAATAATGAAACGGATTAAGCGCGCTCTAATTGAAAACTGAAGTAGTAATTGTAATAATAACAATATCACAATTATTAATAATAATAATTAAAACTATAATCTATACCTATACTAATAATTAAAGTATATAAAACAAAAGAAAAAGAATTGTACGTACTTAATAAAAGTTAATATTAACATAAACATTGGTGTCAATTGAATGCAGCATGCGACTGTCATTGTGATTCCAAAACCTGCTTCCTCCTAATTCCGAAGACTATGTCGAGAGGACGATCTTACAGTCCGTGTTTATAATAATACAGTTCATATAACGGTTGACGATGATGTAGTTAGAGGGGAATTTAGTTCCAAAGAAGAAATTTATATATCTCGTAGGTGGACGTGACTGGCATCTTTAATTTAAACAATTTTATTATAATTTACTACATTTTATTGCAAAAAAGTTACAACTTCCCAATCAATATTTTAGTCATTTGTTTTGGACTAGCGAACTGCTTCGACTTCGGCCGCTTGAAACACTTTATCAATTTACTAACCTGGATTATTTTCGTATTTTAATAACATTATCAGTATAAAACAATGTCCAAAAACTTAACATTTCAGACAAATAAATAAAACAGTAATTTTACGGAAATTCAGTCGATGTTAATACTTTATATTGATATAACTTTTTATATTTAAAAACCGATTGAAATAAAACAAAATGCAATAGTGAAAACTGGATTGAAATCGGTTAAGCCATTTCTTCGATGCTAATCTGCACACAAACGCGCAGACAAACATTTTTTTAAAAACCATTTCCATTAAATAAGTTATTTTTATATATCTTCCATGTACAGACAGCGATCAGTTACGATCATATTATATAGATAGATAGATAAATGATCAGAACAATTTAAAAAAACTACAAAAAACGTTTCAAATTTAAATAAAAAATAATAAATAGAGTATTAGTATAATATAATAGAATACTAGAATACTTTAAGTATTAATTGCATGCCCGTGTTGTGGACGCGCTTCACTAGCTCATTTCACAGACTTCACTTTCAAGACGTACGGCGCGGATGTTAACCACAATGGAGCAAGAGTAACCTTACTTACCTTACTAGACTAATTCCTACTTTAATGCGGTTTAAAATTAGTATAAGAGAAACTCGAGCTAGGGCATATGAATTCTAATAAGAATGAGATTGATTTAGACAGAATAAATTAGAAGAGAAAGGTTTTTCATTCAGACACAAAAGGCAAGGTGAATGTATCTGTTTTGTTACAGATTACTTCCTATAGATAAAATGATAAATTGACATATAAAATAAAAGTGACACAGATAAATGATTTAAATAAAAAAAGGAAATAGTTTATATATTGTCAATTTAGCAAGCGTGAGAAATTTGTTTTTTTTATTGAAATAACAAGTAAAAAGTACTAACTAACTGTAGTTTTAGTTTTTCATTTCAATTATTATAGGCATATCACGACATTTACAAATTAGATGGAAAGTAACACTCGGTGAGTTGTTCTCATGTATGAACCCTGTCGAACATATTATTACAGGGGTCAAACGTGGATATAAAAGAAACAATCTACTTTAAACTTTCATTTAACCTTTAATTGTTAATATTCATGCCTATAATCATTTCAACATAATATGCATATACAAATAAAACATTTTTTATAACAATTATTATTTTCTGAATGAATTAATTTAAAAAAGGACCAACTTTCTGTCAGCATAGCGAACTATTTTAGAAAACAATAAACCTTATACATATAAAGAACACGAGTAGGTATTACTGCTATTAAACGACGACCATTTAACACGTAAACAGTTAAAATACAATACATTGTGTTCGACACTAATTGGATAGCATATGAATCACAACAGAATAAACAAACAACTAAAATAAGATTCACAAGGTTTTTATTTAAAATTGTCTGAAATAAATGATAAAATAATATTAATAAGCAAGAATTACGGTAATATAACTCAATAACAACAGACACACAGATACAATATTTTTCTACGGATGTGGAGATAATCTTGAAATTGGCATTAAACAAATATGGGTAACGGAGACAACAGGAAGGACAATTACCAGCAAAATAAATAAACGCCGAACTTGACCTCAAGAAGACGTGCACAGAACAGGCCTTACTTGCTTTGAAGGTGAACTCCATGATCGAGCACATGATACCGCGGACTACCGACTTGGTGACCGCCATAGTGGCACAATATGTAAATTCTTTATCCACTGTGGTAAGAGAGAAATTTCTACGTTGTTTGTATGTAACGGAGAAGCTTAGAAAGAACTGTGAGCGAATAAGGCCCGCCACCTGACGCCTGTGCGGTTCATTAGACCGCACCAGTAACTCGGGGGGCTCCGGCTATTGTTGTCCGACCCCTGGGAGGCCTCACATGGTTCGCCCTATATGCGCACATACGCATAAATATGAACGGGAAACTATGTATAAAACAGTTTCAGGTTTTTATTAAGTACCACTTTGTTTTCATTGATCACGATTGGAAATAATAATTACAAAATTATACGTAATCTTATATAACGATAGTAATGATATTAAACGGCAGCTGAAAGTAGAAATTTATAGGATATAACTAATATACTGCAAGTTGATGTCGATAGTTTCTATTCAAAGCAGCTAGCTTTCTATGGTCAATTTCTCTTTAAAGTAAATGTCAGGTAAACCTTACCCATTTGCAACAACATCCCTATTATTAATGTTTACATTAAAAACAAAATCACTATGTTATATATATGAAGTATTTTTTTATAATTTTATGTACATAATGTGTGTATCTAACACAGATTTATGAGCATTGGAATTACTTTAGTTTTCTGCTCTACTACATAAATGTTTTGAAGTAGTTTAGACACTTTTTACACGCTCCTTGAAAAATCAAAAAAGAAGAATTTCAAGAATTAGCGGCGTATAAAATTACTATGTCAATGTGGCAAAATAAAAATCATTATAAATATATTTCTTATTTACCTTTCCTCTCTATTATTTATATGAGTTTTACAACAAAAAACTAGAAAGACTTTGATATGTTTGTAAGTTTCAATATTACATCTTTTAATATCATTTCCTCACTAATCCCACATCCTGTACATAAGCAACCTACGCCATTTTAATCTATCTTGTTTGTTAAAACTAAGTATTCGAAAAGTTCCCAACTAAATATTTGTATCATCTATGTTGTTCCTAAATCGTGTATTATATAATAAATAAATATAAAATAAAAGACGTACCATATCCAAAAACTGTCGGATCATTTTCGCTTATCCTAACTCTTCTTAACGATCTTTCTGGTAGAGTATAGTAAATTGGATTTGAAATGCTTTCTGGTTGATAATACCGTCCAGTTCGAGGCAACGTCCCATATATCTGATTTGATGGATTGCTATACACGGGCTGGTAGCGGGCAACATTAACTTGGTTCGAACTATGTATTGGAACAGAATTTTGCAGATATAACTCAGACGGAGAGTATAAACCATAATTTCTATTTTGTCTTTCATCATATTGATTTAAAGCTTGGAGACTCTGTGCTTGATATCCATATTTTATAGGTTGCCGTCGATATCTGTCAGGTATGTCGAAACTCTTGAACTGTGGCGCATTGAAACGATCAGTTGCAAATATTTCTGCAACTGGCAACCCGGAGCTGGTGTTGCTTATATTACTGCGGTTACTCCTTGTGCTGCTTCGGAGACCATTGCGACTCAACGAACCATCACCGCGTACACTTAACTTTAATTCAAGTCTTTTTTCTTTCATTATATCACAGTTCCACACTTAGTCTAGTGAAATACACTATTTAACTTGCATCTATCTATACATATTTTCAATACACGCCTATAAGCTAATTATAGGTTAATTTGTTTCTGATTATGTTGCTTCATTACGTTCTAATATACCCGGTAAAGAAAGTTAGTATTAATCTCAATTATCTTTATGTAAGATGACTAATGACTCTAGTTACAGACAGACATTCGTTAATTATTACAAGACTGAGAACAACTCTAATGTCTAACCAGACATTTTCACAATGGCAAAAAAACAATTGCAAATCGAATTTAGGAATACATAGTACTTGTGATGACCAATGATTATTAAAGTATAGCCTTTAGGGTTCCTTTGAGCACTGAGGCCTGACTATCTACTCTGGGACAGTATATATGTTTACATAAATAATTAGCGTTGATAAGATAATACTAGTTCAATAACATGGGTAATATTGAATGTTCAAACAATTGAATGTCGAGATACGTCTATCAAACTTCCTTTATTACAAGAAATCGGATATATTACTATTTTACTATGTATCTCAATTATTTAATTAATAATTCATAATTTTTATTTCATTGGAACTATAATAAATGCAAGAAAGGTTTTAATACCAATTGTTCTAGTAGTAACGACTAGTAAGATATTATGTATTAATAAATGAATTAAAGTAATATTTTTTCTACGATTATGAAAAATAAACAACAAAATCATAAGTATCTCAAAAATGTTATCTATTGATTTTATTTATCTATAAAAGGGCGCGTTAAATCTATATATAGGTATTACACTAATCTTTGGACATCGAGGTTTATTATATCATACAAATAATTATTATAATAACATATATGTAGAATTAATTATAATTTATAATATATTATAATAAATATTTATAAGCTATAATAATACATATATACTATTTCTAACTAATTACCTAATTAATAGCCTAAGTAATAAGCAGGCAGTACAGAACCTAAATACCGAAAATAACAATATTCGCGCAGGAACTATATTCGGAACTATACTGTAACACGGTGAAAGTACGCGCTCGAATCAATTATAGGGTGGATGAAGAAACAATTGAAAAGTGAAATAAATAACAACTTTCATGTAAGAGCACAACTACAATGCAGCCAATACAAATAGTATGAACCAGTCACATGATGTATTTACAAGTAATGACAATAAGTTAACAATAGCCCAGATATGACCTTCAAATCGTATATAGCTTGAGTAAGTGTGATATTTCGAACAAACATGTAAGTATGTATGACACACCAATGCGAGCGTAAAATATTAACTTAAACTATTACGATTCATAAAATTATACGATAATCGTACATGTAAGATGCCGGAATTTAAACAAAAAACAACATAATAATATAACACATTAATAATAGAGTATATCACATGAACACTGTAATAACTAGGAATTCATTTAATATATTTCTTTAAATAAATTAATAACCAAAACTTCATCAAAATAAGATCGTCCGTCCCAACCATCACTGTAAAAGAGACAGATAATGCAATTTTCTAGTGCATAGTTAACACTTCGTCTCACGCAATCTACATTTGTATATTAGTATATTAGTCAATTATATATTAGTTTTTCTCTAATTACAGAATTTCGGTGTAAACGCAGCACAGGTGATCAGAACACTGAGTTTACGTTGCAAAATGGCACGTCGAGTGGTTCTAAGATAAGCTGATAACGTGGCTATACTGATTATTCAACGGTGTAAATATTGCGTATAACGGAATTCGTTGTGGATTGTTATTTTTTTTATACAAAAAAACTATTGTGTTTTTGCAATAAAGAACTACTAAATCATCAATGATACATTATTACAAACAGTTTTTATCACATTTTTTGTCAGTACTGTCAGTAAAAATATGAGCTTGCGTAATTTTTTTTCTCATTGGAATAGCATGTTATTTAGATCCATAAAGTTCGTACAAAAACTAAAGGCGACGGGATTCGTGCAATGAACTTGCGCCAGTGACTGACGGGTTTGAGGCATCGCCTTCGTGATCATTACGGACGAGTGTGGTCACGATCGCGTGAAACAATGTCGCAACTGCTATCTAAAGGCTTACTCGGATCAAACAAAGAGGAGTTGTATCTAGAGCATTCCTATAGTAAAATAACGTTTACTTACTTAATAGTTAAGGCTTAAAAATGAATAATAATAATTTACGTAAAGTTAAGCCTAGTAAATTTACTTCCTTAGTGTGGAATGTAAACACGGCATACGAGAAGCAACATCGTGTACTTTGTCAGTGTAGCTATCTTGCAATCCTATTAAAGTTAGGTACTTTAGTCGTTAAAGGTCTGTGTTGTGTAACACGAGAAAGTTCCAATCTAATTTATGGACATAACAAACAAAGCACTGCTTTTCCGTTATGCTAAAGGTTTCCGAGCGTTAAACTATATCCGCTGCTAAAACATGCACAGTGGAAAAAAAACATAAGAAATTTAAAAAAAAATTCTACTCACCGTCCGGCACGTCCGTGGACTCATCGTCAGTTTTGTGTTCGTGCAACTCTTGTTTTTTGATCACCTGCAAAAATAACTATTTTAATACTTATTCAATATAATCTCTTTTATACTATTAATAGATACAAAAAGGCACCATTGACAAAAACTGACCAATTCAACAAAGCACAAAAAACTTAACAAAAAAAAAGTAGTTCGTTCACAAGTAAACATTGATAAGATAGGCGGCTAAGTACATGAATTAGAAATTGCACATTCATGATATTTCAAAACAAGCGAGGCAAGCCAAATAAAGTGCAGAGGAATCTAAATTGAAATCTTGTTCTGGTGTGCCCTTATCTCATAAACGCATCTCACCCGGGCCAGCCATCCACCCGCAGCTTTCAAGCACCTCATTTTATTATTAAGTACCGGCAATAGCCACTAAGGGAAACAGCAAATTGTTTTCATTATAGATTAATCACTGGGGAAAGTTCACTTCACTCATCGGTCAATCAAAGAGGTCGTAACATTATTGTGAGGCACGCGGCGCGAGGCAGCCATGTCTGCGAGCCTCTCGGAGGGTCTGCTGCGGGCGTCGTGGTCGAGGGCCCGTGAGTAGCAGCCCGTGACAGCCGCAGTATTCCAACAATTACCCACGCTTGAGTCGTGCTTACGGAAACGGAGCAATCCGCCAGCAGATTTCTTGTTTATTAGCACACTTGCCCACTTTTAGCCCAGATTTTATTATATTTCCAGATAAGAATTATCGATTCGACTCTACTAAGAGAATATTGTTTTAGAAATAAACTGTTAGCGAAGCGCAAATAGTATAAAGCGTGAGATGCCGCCAACAAATATCTCACGGAGCCATTGTTTCATTTTTCACTGAGAATAAGAAATTGTAGCGTGACCGTACGTCAGCTAGCACTCTCACGACGGCACAACTACACCAGCAAAACTGAGTGAGCATCAAGATTAAAACGCAAAGGTATACGCACTACTTCACGAGCACACATTCTATTTGAAATAATTAAATAGCTGAGATCTTAAATAAAGGAAACCTGATGCACTATTCTAGAATATGCATAAATAACACAATAGAGCATTATTTTTAATATATTTTTAAAACATTTGAGGATGCAATTTAATAGAGACATTTGAATACAATTATTCACAATTTATTAAGTTCAAGGTGAACATTTATTCTTTTAATCTTCAAACACAATAAACGGATGTGAGAAATAAAATTGCATATAAAAAGACGAAAAATTGAGAAAAAAATCTCAATTCCCACAGAGCACACAAACAATCATGCGGTTTAGTCACGATAATGTAACGGTAAACAATAAGGGAAAGTAATGGACTTCCATCTCATATTAATTTTGAAACTTCACTTTTCTCATTATGTTTATTTTTGTAACAAATGTTTGCATAGTTTTTGAATTAATTATAACATATAATTTTTATGTTAACTATCGAAAGTGAGTTTTTAAGAGCATCAACAGAATAAATCTCTCTAGATATGAGTCCAACCATGTCACAAATAATTTCAAAATGATGACTTAGCATTTTGACAACAGCAAAGCGCAAAATTACGGAAAAAAATAAGAAATTGTATTTTTTATTTTGTTATTATAAAATCTTATTTTTTTTTTACTGTAAAGTAATCTTAAAAGAATCTTTACAGATGATAAAATTATATTTAGGAAGAATTTCTATAAAAACTACTAATGTGCGAGATTTAATATAAACACCAAATATAAAAATAAATAGCAAGCTAATAATTATAAAAACCCACAAATAACTGTAATAAAAATACTTATTTATCTATAATTGATAATTAGTATGTAATAATTTATTATTTTCAATGGATATTACAAAATTTAAAAAGAAATAATAATGAAATAATGAAATGATGGAAATACAAATAATGATTCCAATAATTAAAAGCTATAGAATATTTTAATTGTAATGATAACATTTAATGGACATGTATAAAATAAGACTTTATTAAATTCGTAATGCTAAATGGACATAGAAAGCGAATGTAGTATCCGGATCTTAGGTTCACTAGCTCTTTAAGTATTCATGATTATCGTATATCGTGAACTTAACGGTGTTCAAAATTAATAAATGTACATATTTCTTGCTACTTTACATACTTTGAAGATAATTGACTTTATTAACGAATATATGCATACATATATTTATTAATAGACAGTTTTCTAGGTCTCTAAGTTCTTTTTATATATTAGTAGTAGAAATAAAGCAATATCTGCCAAAGAAAAATATATAAACTATAAACTCTGGAAAAGTGTCGATTCTATTTCTTTAAATACATTATTCTATCATACTAATATTATAAATGTGAAAGTTTTTGAGGATGGATGATTGTTCCACTTTCATGGAAAAATTAGTGTACAGATTAGAATAACAAATAGGCAACAATTTTTGTAAAAATTTTGTAAAATTTGGCTATAATATACGTTGGGTAGTAAATACTAAATACTATTCTTAGTTTAACTTTAAACCATAGTAAACTCAAAATCCCAACATAGCATTTATGAAGTAAGCTAACTCCAAATCCAAGCTGAAGATATTGTTCCTACAATATCTTCAATGACGATTTAAATGCTATGCTGGCTTAGATACTTCTTGTAGTTAACTTCCACAGAGCATTTACATATGCATATTATAGACAAAGCACTTAAAAAATATATTAAAAGGAGTATTTACGAAGCAAGCCAAGCACATACAATACATACACACATACAATATAGTAAACATATAAAGCACCTGCGCAATGATACGCTCAGCGCGGCCAGGGTCTATCTGGTTGATACGTTTGTTCTTGAGGTGGTGGGGCGTGTCGCGGCGGTGGAGGCGGCCGCCGCCGCGCTCCTGCACGCCGACCCACGCCACGCGGCGTTCACGCTGATTTACCCCCAAATTGTTAAGTTAAATACAGTGTTCATTCTATTTAACGTTTCAAAAATAAAATTGACAAAGATTTCGCTCGCCAAGCCGAAACCCCAAATCCTTATACTTAGTTGATTTCGCTTATTGTCGATTCCATTGCTTTATTTTACATAAAATCTCTGAAAGTCTCAATAACGGACGCATCTAATCCGAAAATACTGAAAAATTGTTTTCCACTTTTTAATTCGCTTTTACTTTAAAATGTATGAGACTTTAATTTCATATTATTTAAATATCATTATAAGGAGTCTGTAAAATTCGTACTTGGTCGATAATAATGGTAATAGAAATAATTTTTCATTCTATTCTCTGTAATGCCATATAATACGCTATTGTTTCAGTATCGTTATATAAAGTTGACACTGTATATTGGAAACGTAGCGGGACTCAAAATTACGCCTCGCGACGTTTTTTAATAAAGGAAATCAAAGTTTTGGAAAACATACAGACGGACAAAGCATTAATTATATATAAATAAATACATATATAATAAAATAGTATAGATTATATTCCACCACCAAAACCCAATTAATATTATTTCCCATAAAATTTGAGTTAATTCAAGACCATGTAATTATCCTTTATAAGTATCTCAAATTATTAAATAACTACATAATATATAATATATCTAAAAATATATATATACCTCTAATTCGTCGGAATCATCGTCGTCGTTTTCTGCTTCAGAAGACTCTTTGTCTTGCACTTGTTGTTCACTGTCGCTCTCGTCGTCGTTTGTTTCATTTAATACTTGTTGGGACGGCTGTTAAAATTACAAAATAAATTAATTTTAACTAATATATTGCACTTTCTTCTTCTTTCAATGTATCTGACATTGAAAATAAATAAATATTAAATGTTATATATCCATTATATGTAAACAGGGGATCATCTCAAAATTTCATACTTTAAAAAAAATATTTCTACTTATTTTTTTCCCATAACGATAACAAACATGATTATCCCTAAACTGTCAAATATTACTTACTTCCACTGATTCAGTCGATTGTATAGTTTCTGGGGGTGATATGACCATTCCATTGGTCGTTGGCGCTTCGTTTTTCTCCTGCGGCTGTTGTTCTGGCGTTCGAGTGAACAATTTCACAGCTTTTGCCTTGAGCTCCTTTGGATGTGGTGTATTTTGACGCACGAAAGGTGTCTGTAAACCAGGAATTATTGTAAATTTTGTTTTTTACACTTATTCGAAAATGTCTCCTAATAAAAGATAGAAAAATATATAGATAAAACACATGCACATGCTATTTATAAAGGGAAAAATCTGTAGATAAATGGAATATAAAAAGTAAAACTGATGGAGAATGTAATTTAACGTAAGTAAGCTGTACTTAATCTATTGGTAAGCCGCATGAAGCTCGCGGATTGTAATGATTGACATAGTTCCATTATAGTTAAATTAATTTTACATGTAAAATCTAACCAAATAAAAATAGTAGATACTGATAATGTTTACAAAATAATTTTTAAAATTGCTAAATAAAAATTTTCTTCTAACTCAAAATAAAAAAAATAACTTTGAACACATGAAAATTTGATCTCTACAAAAAAACACACACAATAAGTTTAACATAATACGGAAACACGTATACGGAACCCTAATACGAACTATCAAAAATTACAATAGACATTTGACCTAATAAACGTATGATTAAAAAGGCTATACGAAGCGACGTGAATCACACGATATGATATCACACGCCAATCCACCTCAGCGGCAAAACGACGTGTTTCGAGAAACACAGTGATCCATCATAAGTGCAGTGCAAATAGTGCTAGTGAAATAACTCTATGAATTATATAAAAAAACAAATATTTCAGCTATAATACAGAAAAGGCACAAATGTAGTGTTTGTATCCTTTATAAAATTATTCTATCTTAATTGTATGAGCATGCGAGTTGCAATAAATAAAAATGTAGATTTAACGGGAAATTAATAATATAAAAAGAAAACTAAAATTGTAAAAATATAAGAGGGTAAACCAATTCGGTGACGTCTTAACTAAATGGAATGCCAGACTAGTGTTATCTAAAGTAGTATGTAGGTATAATATCATCTAAGTATGTATAATTTGCTCTACTCTCAGCGATAAAACATGTAAAACTTTGATAAAACAAAGGACCAAGAGGCTTAATAGAGGCAGCAATTAGAGCGTTACTGGAGTGCAATCACTGATCCGTATATTATTTTTAATTCAAACCATGAAATGATACTAAATATTATATATATTATATATAAATACATCGGCATATTTAACGAAAATATATATTTTTAATTGGCAACATTTTCCTATATTATATATTTGAACATATTATATGCATACTTAAATAGCAAAATCAAAATGATTCGAGCAACTTAAAAGGCGACAGCATAAAAGCGTACACAGTCTGTATCACATCAGCTATGATTGCACTCCATTCGCAGTGTACCTCTGAGAGGTTTGTTATAGAGGAGGAGAGCCTCTGCAGGGACGTCCTCCGTTGTGTCGTAACTAGCTTGCGAACAACGTCTAATGGCCGTCGGAATCCTAGTATTTGTGCACCGAAGAAGGAATCTGACGCTTCCTCACTCTCCTCATTTATCGACGTCACCTTGAATACAATCAACGGCTGAGCAAGGAACATCGCTATCTTCTTGAAGTTAATATTATCATACAAGTCCATGTATTCAAAAACTATTATTGTATAATTACAGCAAGTATAGTGGCCACCATAATTTTAGAAATGTAGTGTATTGGCACTCTATACTGTATTTTTCTTTTAGAGTATAATTTGTTACATTTCTACATATAAGCCCTGAGATTAATAATATTCAGGATACAAATATTTATTACAGCAAACAAAACAAATTTTAAGCAAAAGTTTAAAAGTCGACAACATCCGATCGATCACTAACAATAGCTGTTATAGTAAAATTGGCCAGGAAGCACATTTTCTGTTTCAGACAGGCGTGGGACGACCATCCGCATTCACTCATAAATCATAGGGATTTAAAAATCATCGGGCATTATAATATTTTATTTCGTATTGTTTTTCATTTTCCCCGATTCCTTATTAGTATTGAATATATAGTAAATAATATAAATATATGTGTATGATACATATATATGTTTTTTACATATATCAAAATAAGAATTTGTACATCTGTTATCTATAAAAGCAAAAGTGAGATCACGCATTTTATCTAAGCTTAATGAAGAGATAGCGTGGAATATATTGTGGTCGAGATAACAAGAGCATTAATGCGAACATGTAGCAATACCCTACTATGAAATCACTATTCGTAAAATGTTATTTTTAGATGAGTTTAATTCACTTACGAAACCAGAGAATGGTTTTATATTCGGTGTTAATTCCCAAAAATATAATATTAAACTGTTAATTCTATTTCGTCATATCAGTACATTCAGTTAAATTAACAAAACATATAACAAACTATTAAACAAGACTGTAATTAGGCTTTGACACAACAAGCAACAAAAATAAAAGATATACCATAAAATCGTAATTTTATTACAGTATAAATATATAATTATATATAAGCTTACAATATAAACATTTCTTATACGTTCAAAATAAAAATTGCATCTATTACAATTTCAGTTATTAATAAAACGTTATACAATTATATTATAAAGCTATAATACTGTTTCATTCTAAAGCTACTAATATCGAGCTGAGAGCTAAATACGCTCTCTGCCTGGAACCGAGGACATTATCTCTAAACCATCGTCTTACTTCCCTACATCTGAATCTAGTACTTCCACCTACATTACGAGAGACAGGATTATAATCGAATGTTCTGGAAGAATGAAACCATGATGATCCCTTAAAAGTAAATGGACAACAGCATAAGCTCACCTCTCTCTCAATGGGTGGGTCTTCTGTGAATTTCACTGATATCGTTCTAGATTGTTCCTTTACCTCCCAATCGTCATCTGAATCCCGATCACGTGATAAAGTTGATTCTGGTAATCATATAATAGGGTTAGATAAATGTTTAAAAATGTGTGTGTATTGTTTTTATGTAATACACACAAATATTTAAACCCAGAGGCCAGTTGTGGCGCTAGGGGACGAGTGTGTGACTGTAAATGAGACAAGTTAGGGGTTGGATTTTCTCTCATCCTTTTTTTATTCTCTGGTTTCGACACAAAACCATTGAAATCCGCCACTCAACACCTCCAGAATTTGGTGGAAACTGGGAAGTGAAGTGTCTTAACACTAAGTTCTCTTTGCCTACCCTGCTTTATGCTAGGGTATCCTGCGTGCAGTAGATTTTGATGTAATATAACTTATTTAAAGTGGTTTAAACATTGCACATAGCGAATACAATACAAATCCCCACAAAACAGGACAAAACATACATTAATAACATCAATACCAAATGAATTGGATAAAATAGAATATTAGCATTATATAAACTAAATAGACAAATTCGATTCGTATAACATAGTTTTTGTATACTAAAAAGTCTAAAGATTAGCTAATACATTTTTTAATTAAATTAACAAAATAAATACTTTTAAATTCACTTTATGTATTGCATTTTAACAGAATAATTCTTATAATTACAAAGTGTATTTATATTTAAAAAAAATGAAGTGTGAAAGCAGCATAATATGTGTATCTAATAGAGATCTCTAATAAAGATTGAAAAAAAAAAAGAAACCGCATAAAGCATATCTCACCTCGTATCCTATCAAGTTCTTGGGATTGCGAATTAAATCTGTGTTCCCTGAACCACGTGCCACTGCCGACCTCTGATGTGTGTTCCAACTCTATTCATTGTGCGGGAATTCGCAAAAGTGACTTTTAGTACATTTACACGGCAAAAACAAACAAACGCTGGCCAGTGACTATTTAGCCATAGTGTCTAGTGACTATTTAGACATAGGTCTCTCCAATGTGTATGATATTTATTAATGTCCAAATTTTAGTAAATAACAAAAGAGAGTTTATAACGTTATTATATTATATGTAAATTATTATATAAATTTTAAATAATACTTAATACAGAAAGAAAGGTTTATGACCATTTCACTAGTACTTAAAACACGTCTTATATTCAATTGGGAGTAAAGCACTTAAAATGCATTTACAAGTTTTAAAGACAGCAAAAATTTTGAGTATTATATTAAATATTCTTCGTTTTATATTTTTTATTACAAGGTATTTTGGCATAAAACAGGTTTAGTAGCACACTAAAGATAACACCATACAATTATCTCACACTTCTTTTTGAAAGAACGATTGATTCTCACTATATATTCTGTTTTTTAACAATAAAACATAATATTAATCAAATGTCTAAAAAAATATAGTCACTGACCTGCTGCACAATAAAAAATAAAAGCACAAGAAGCAATGCGAAGGACCACATACAATCACAGTTCAAGGTCATTCCATCCACATACAACACACATACAAAGTATATATATATACTGATATGTAATGTTTTTATGGCATTTTCTTGTATTATTACTCGTAAAGATAACACGAGTCATGATAAAATTTCATAAAAAAAAAATATCTACACAGTGCATTTTTAAATAACTTTAAAGACAGAGACTGACTTTTTAAATTTCCAATATAACTTGTTCCCAGAAATAAAATTTTAAAATATTTTATAATTTTATTTTTATATACAAATCTCTGTACTTTAAGCGGTTAAACAGTGAAAGCTAAACTAAATAAGCTTTCGAAAGCAGCATGACAATGTTAACTAAATTCATTGTTTATTTAAAACATCATCATAATACTTGAAAAATATGCACCAAAAAAAGCAAAACCATGATATAAAATATTAAATAAAGATGCAAGTATACCTGGTTGTTGCGTGTAACTCAGTTGAGGCAGAAGGAAGCACGTGAGAACATTCTCCCCCGTGGTCTCGTCTCTGTCAGTTTGGAAGGTTAAGAGGGGTTGCGCCTGATTCTCCGATAGCCACACTGCTTTTAATTCTAAATTAACTAGTGTGTATGGAAGATACTGTAACCTGGAAATATGAAATTTTAATGTCATCATAAGAAAGACCATATATTTTTTTTGTATAACATAATGTATTCCATATATATAGCAGAGTAAGCAGAAAGAACACATTGACAAGTCTTCCCGTTAACAATTTTATGCCTGAATGAGACATTTGAACCAGACATTGGGTGTTAACTGCTGAAACTCAAACTAACTAATGCTAGGAAACGAAAATAATTCACATTCACCAGTGGCGGTACAAATGTCGTCCAACGATGGATCTTTTCCACATCTTTAACATTAAAACATTTCTTTTTCGTTTAACAATAATATACATACTATAATAAATAGTTTTAAAATAAATATACCTATTTCCGCTGACGTCCAAAACATGCAGAGATTTACAATTTCCAAGCTCGTTCGGTAATTTCGTTAACTTGTTGTCCCGCAAACTCAAAACTCCTAGTAATGTCATATTGCCAATCTCCAATGGAATTTCACCTAAGGAATTCCTATCTACATTCATTACGGTCAATTCGTTTAAGTTCCCTATTGATTTTGGCAGTTCCATTAAGAAATTCTCTGTTAAAATTAACTCTTGTAGATTTGTACACCTGTAAAAACAATACGATTTTAAATACTCTTCAGGATATATTAATATTTAGATTTAGTGATGTTATAGACATTCATATTAAATGATGGAATTGGTATATCTTACCTGCCTACGTTTTCGTTTAACGTATGTAACCTATTTTGGTCCAATTTTAGTATAGCTAATTTAGATAATTCCCAGTACCATTTGGTACGGTTTCTAACATATTTTGAGATAGATGGAGATCAGTTAAGGAACAGAGGCCGCCTATTTCTTCAGGTATCTTCTCCAACTTATTTTCGCTAACGTCGAGACAGATTAACGCTTTTAAGTTGCCGATTTCTGAGGGTAAATATTGTAATTTGTTGTGATCCAGCCATAACTCCTGTAGTGCTGGTAATTCGCCTATAAACCCCGGCTGAAAAAGAATTAATCATTAATTATTTTCTTAGTAAAGTATATTACAGAAATAACACAGCATATATAAGCTAGATTTACCAGTTCCTCGATTTCGTTGTCGCCCAAATCCAACCTCTCCAGTTTCGTAAGATTCTTTAATGATTCCGGTAAAGACTTGAGCAAGTTTTCCCTCAGCTCCAATGACTGGAGAGACACCAAACTGAAATGCATACATTCGAAATTAATTTATGTAGGTACTAGGTACTATTTAAAAATGATTGATATCGTTTAGCAAATGAACCGTAAACGAACGACTGTCACACAATGGTAAATGAGGGACAAAATTCGGAAGAATATTTAAAACAAAAATATTATGTTAATATTATAACAAATATAAGGTAAAAAAGAAATATAGGTCAATCATAACAACAACAACCTTGAAGATATTTTAATAAGATCATTACATTACTTGTTCATACAACCCACTCCTCATACAAATCTTATTAAAAAAAAAAACGTAGAACACACACAAGTAAAGTCACTGTATGACAAATAAATATTAGAATTAAACACAATGGATGACTAACACGGGATCATCGTAATGCACCCATACAAGGTTAACCGGGTAAGCGGTAATATGAAACTTATTGTTTTAAGGATAAACCTAACGACAACTAGTAGGTAAACAAATAAGCTAAATAGCTATTGCAACTTCATACAACGCCATACAAAAGTTCTGTCAAGATTTAAATATAGTATCTAATCACAGATACCCATACATAGAAACCAGTTGGACTCACCTGATGCATATTAAGAAGCGAGAACTTAAATATTTTGATATTCAACAGTAGGTGCTGCGTTAATTATAATTCAGTATAATATAAACATACGAGATTATTTACCTACATTTACGCTACGCTCGGCCGTACGAGCTATTTCACGTTGGAAACCTTGACGCATTCCTAAGCAGATGTCAAAGCACTTAAATCGTACTTGCTAACTGATACTCGGTGAACGATAAATCACATTCTTCGTCTCACCGGAGGTTAATTTTAAACCATTGTTTATTTCACATTTTGATTGACCCGCTTCTAAATTTAACAAGGACGTTAAACTTTATGTCGGGTATATTACGAGATACCGCAACAGTCATAAAATAGTATCCTGGATATGAAAAATTGGGTTTATCGTAGCAGTTAAATGGTGTTGAACCAAAAATAATGCACAATTTTAAGAAACTGTTACCCGATTTGTCAGACTTTAGATTTTTTGTGATTGTAAAAATTTTGTATAGAAAATATGTATAAAAAAACTGAAGAACGTTGATTATGGAAGTTGGTTGCACAAGAATGTGAACCCATGGGAAAATTGATTTTATTACATTCTTTATTATCATTGTTACAATAAAACTACTATCGTAATAAAGACGCAACAAGTTAGATAAAACGTCGTCTGGTGTGATATCAAACTTGGCACGCCCCATAACTGTTATCACATAATCAAAATTTAACCATATCTCATTACTTGATGGGGGGATTTTCCGGAAAGTTAACTTAAAAATTATATCGAGCATTAGACCTTACCATCATAAATCCTATTCATCATCATCATCATCAACAGCCATCTTTTGTCCATTGTTGGACATAGGCCTTCCCCAATTCTCGCCACAATTGGGGAAATCCTATTATTTGACATTTATTAATTGAAAAAATATAAAATAACTCTGTTTACAATTTAAACATCTGTTAAAACTATTTCGTAAGTTATCTGTACACATGCTAGCCTTAAAAGGAAAAGGTTAAAGGCACATACGAATGCGTGGCTTACCTTGACCATTTTTGACTGTAGCGTAATCTTACTTTGGTACTCGTTTAACGTTTCTTTACAAGCAAAGAATATTGCCGAGAGGAGCTCTCATTTTCTCTTTGTTCAATCCACTCAAGTTGAACTAGAAAAGGACGAGCATCTTGATAGCCTATCAAGTCCCTCTTTCAAAAAAATGATATAAGCTTTATCGAAAGGTTATATCGTTTAATACAAAATATTATGTCATTGAAGAATGTTATGTAAAATCATAACAAGAAAAATGACTGTAGAGAATATAACATGTTCAATGAACGTTGACGGTCAAAAGAAAACAACGTAATGAATCGTGTTACAAGTACAAGTCGATATAAGTTCACACTTGCAATTATTATAGTACATTAGTGGTCGGCCATTTTAAAATTATAATAAACAAAAAACAACAAAAAATCTTTAACCAAATGGCACAAACAACATCAAAAAATGTCTAGCAAAGTTTTATAGTCAATATTCTTTTGGCAACAGAACCGTCCCGTGGTCAATGCACCGCACTTACATAACACCGTTCCACAGAAGGTACTACTTGGACAGTAACTTTCCACACAACTTTCGCTTTAGTTACAAACTAGAACTTTGCACCTATTTAAATCGTAAACTAAACTGAAAGAAATAACGATCTTCAATCAGTCTCAAGGTAAATTGTTACACGTTGTGGAAGTTACATAAATTATGCTACTCTATTTGCTTTTATCGAGAGTATAAGACCGATGTAATACATACTTGTATTTCTTTAT
>HE671603.1:156028-185232 GCA_000313835.2 Heliconius melpomene melpomene | reverse complement strand
TAAAATGCTAAAAGTGACTATTATATTTATTTTCATAAGGATGAATATCAAAACGTCGCGGTAGCGGTCGCGTAGCAACGACGGTTGTTATTAACATGGCAGAATAAATTGCATGTCAAATTAGAATGTACTTTAAAATATATTAGTATATATGTGTAATGTAATATTATATAGCCTATAGCACTTCTGAAGAATGCAGCTTTCATACAAAACAAAAACAATGAAAATCGGACCAGTAGATCCAGAGATCTTAGCGTTCAAACAAACAAACAAACAAACAAACAAACAAACAAACAAACTCTTCCGCTTTATTATATTAGTATAGATTAATAACCGGTTCGAAAAAAGTGATCTAAGCGTCTAATGATTCCATGGCCTACTATTAAATGAAACGCCTCACGAATTTTATTAATAAGAAAAATATACCTAGTTTAGGACTATCATTCTTTTATAATTTACAAAGAATAATCGTTTTTTTTAATATTATTTATTTATATGTTATTATTGTTTATAAAATATTGAATTGTCATAAATTATTTATACCTTTAATGATATCTACATTAAGTAGAGAGATTTCACTAAAAAATTTCATGGAGACTTGAGGGTACGGGAGAGATATGATCCGAGATAGAGATGAGGCGGCGTGGGAGCGGAGGACAATGCGGTCAGGTTCAACAGCCGAATAAGCCATAGCCGTCGAACCGAACAAACGGGTTATTTAAAGAAACTACTTTTATGTTGGCCTACTAAATGCTAAAATTATTACCATTAGAAAATGATAAATTACTTGCTTTGGCACTGGTGACAACATTTTCAAATCGATTTTTTTAGTTTCACGCTACAGCGTATACATCTAGAGGTTAGGCAGAGGGAACCTGGGAACCTAGTGTCCAGACATTCCGATCCCATTAAGATACTTCCAAATACCACTCTGCGCCGAATTCTGAAGGAATTTCGGCAGTTGAGTGGCAGAATTTAACACCGCACTTAGCCTCGACACCAGAGCGAAGAAAATTAAATATTTCATTTCTTCGACTGAGAATCGAACCCACACATTGTCAAATGATGTATACCTACAGTCACATGCTTATGATGTTGTGCGACGACTGGCCTCGAAGAAGAGAACTGACCAGCAGATAGACCCTTAAAACCAATTGGTCAAGTAGGATTTGAATCCATAACAATCGCATCAACCAACTATATACATGTAAGTAATTATACGATTATAGTTACCAATGTCGTAGCCGTACCGGAAGAAGATATCAAACGAGATTTAAATTTAAACAAAATATGCTATCTGTCCGTGGTATGCAGAAATCCTATGCAAATTGAAACACAATTCGGAATGTAGGTCTAACAATGGCGATAATTTGAATATTTTATGAACGTTTAAGTTCTTTCAGTCGTGGTGCAGGGGAACAAGTGTTGGACTGTAAGCGCGACTGGTCGTGGGTTCGATCCCCACTCGAAGAAATCATATATTTATTTAAATTTATATTTTCATTTCTTCTCTCTGGTGAGGAGGCATAGCGCGGCGTTAAGTTTCGCCACTCAATACGCAAAGCTTCCAAAATTCCGCAGAACCTAGTAGCTCTACACGGGGAACAGAATGTTTTTCCTATTGCTACATGCTGTCAGCGAGATACAGTGTAAAGTTGATTAGTTATAGTACATTTGAGACCTTTAAAATATGTTCAATTTAATTAAAGCCATCTGATAATAACAAAAATAAGAACCAACATCTTTATTGATAATTATTATAAAAAATTGGGAATAATTTAATTCAAAAATTTTACAAAAAGTAAGCAAAAAAATAAACAATTACATTTAAACTGTTAGGTTAGTTAGTTAGTTTTATGTTCCTTATATAAATAAATAGAATTATTTACAATTTTTACTACCCATAATGTGATTAATAATTATAATTGTTGCTTGTTTTTGTATATCCGCTAAGATTAATATTATAATCTTAGACCATTTTGATAATAGCAAAAATGTCCAAAATTTTGTACTTATTAGGCAATTTTTAATCTAAGAGATTCTAAATAAATTAAGTATAAGTACCGGCCTTACAAATCTATCGAAGTTTTTCATTTCGTAAATTTCCCACATTCTAATTCTCTCAATTAGACTTCCGCTCGTTTTGCAACTATGTATTGCGAGCTTCGTGGTCAAACTTAATAGTACACTATGTCTAACCAAATCCAAGAACCTATATACCATAAATCATAAAAAAATCGAATTTATTTATTAATTTAAAATACAAATAATTATTTTTGTTAAGTATTATAACAAAATAGCTACAATGAATTAACTACTAAAATAACAATTAAATCGAAACTAATTCAAAACGTATAATAATTACATATTCTATTAAACACGGGATTCACAGGAAGTGCACCCAGTTCCTCTACACGGGTCGTTGGTGTTGCAATACTTCAAACCACAAACCATGAACTTGGTGTTTCCTATGACAGACTATAATTTCGCGTAACGTTTGTGCGCAATTAGGTTGTCTTGCGTTTGCACACCGTCACGGTGATAAAGTCAAATGATCTATAACAGTGTTTCTCCAATATCTATATATATCTATACATATAATAAAATTGTAAGCAATCGCCGTCTATAAATGAGTAAATCGATTATTGAAAGCATTTATCGGGGTAAAAGAACCAAAATAGTGCTTTTTTTTTTATTTTCGTTTGCTTGTCTGTGCAAGGTAATCTCAGAAACGGCTGAATCGAATTAAAAGCAGTTTTCTCTTTGTAGTTTGGCAAATTTCTCTTAATATTTAGTATTTAATTTTTTAATCAGTTCATGAATAACAAAGTTACGCCAATATAGTTAATTTAGTTAAAAAAAGCTACAAAATAGCTGTATTATTAAATTAAATTTTCAATGTATGGATTTTTTTCTCAAATAATAATATTATTAGATCACGAAACTAGTTCAAATGAGGCAATTAATAATTGTTTAAAGTTGAAGCGGGCGAAGCCACAAGCGGGTCTCTAGTTATTAATAAATTGATTTTTAATGGCGTCGTAATATTAATGTAAAAGTTGAAATTGAAAATATAATAAACATACAACAGTATGAAAAGTAACCAAACAAACGTTTGTTATTACTTATAACGGAATATTTCCCACCATAAAAATACAATATTTAAGATAATATTATATCAAAGAGAATTTCTTAATAAAAGGTGGATTATACAAGGAGAACAGTTCGAGGATAGAAATATAAAGCTTTCATGTTCTCTGTCAGTCCCTGCTAAAAATCCGCTTGTGAGGTACACTTAAAAATCACTTTACATTTTACAAAGGACGAATTATTTTTTTTTATTTTTATTACTTATATATATAATAAGAAAATTGTTTATAACATTTAAGTTATTAAATAGCCAAAACAGAATTTTTTTTAAATGGTTAAAGTAATAAGTTAAAAATTACAATTACTTTTCAGATAAAAACTTAATTACGTACTTAAACTAAGTTTTATCAGCTTGCGAAAAACAGACTGGTCACCGATGTCGTAAGAATCGTGTCTCGTAATAGTGATGATGTCTCAAAGACACCGATTTCGGCGAAAGTCAATTTGAATTCCATAGGTGGGTACTATTTTTTTATATATTTAGTTGATATGCATGTATGTATGTCACGTAACTTTGCGAAATTTCAATGTGGGAACTTTTATGATACCAACGGTATTTACAAAAACGATTTTTTATACGATTTGTATAGTGCTAAAATGTTTTTTTTAGCTTTACACTGTATCCCGCACTTTAGAGGATAGGCAGAGGACTCCTGAGAACCTAGTGTCATGACACTCCGTTACCATTAACACACTGTTTTGTTCCCCACTTTCCGCCGAATTCTGGAGTGCCGGAACTCATTGCCGCGCCGTTACCAGAGCGAAGAAATGAAAATATTAAATATTTAATTTCCTCGAGCGGGAATAGAACCCATAACCTGTCGCAATTACAGTTACACGCTTGTACCCACAACTGGCTTGATGATAGACTGAAATGACGATTTTAAAGAAATAATAAAATTGATATGACTAAAAAAACTGTTCATTTTTATAACCAAAGCACGTAACATACGATATTATGTATCATAAAATACGGTGTACCACATTTGATAATATCAACCCACCGGCTAACGGTAAATGTAATAATAAAATGGCGGAAGGTATGTAAAAGTACATTAGAAAAGTTAAATCGCTTATCTGAACCGCTAATATCGAGAAATTAATTACTTTTTAAGGACATTTACATTTATATAAATTAATTTTATGAATAAATTCTATCCATAATGTTTGTAATCATTATACTGTTAAGGCCGTCGCGGCGCAGGGGCAGTTGTGGGTTCGATACCCACTCGGTGGAATCAATTATTATTTATGAATATTTTCATTTCTGCGCTCTAGCACCAAGGCAAAAACCTGGTGTTTAGTTCTGTCACTCAAAACGCAATGCCACGAAAAATTCAGCGGATAGTGGGGAATGGAAGGTCTTAACACTAAGTTACTCTGCCTAACCTGATGTGTGCAGGATAATAAAAAAAAATATTATACACAGGTTGAATTGATGTTGCAGATTGCTTACGAAGCCATACTATTTATAAAATTCAATATCTATAGATATTACTGTAAACAAATTTTAACCAATTTGAAAAAAGGGGGTCATCTGTTTTACATGTATGTATGTACTAGGTATATGATGTTAGAATTGCGTAATATTTAAGATCTACTTAAGCTCCCATACACGTTTGCTAAATTTCGTAACAGTATATTACTCTTATAAGTATATCCTTTTTTATTTAAATGTAGTTTATTTCTCAGGAAACAGCCTAAGGTTTGTCGACATCGGTTTAGTAGTTTGAGATATGGGTATTTCTAAAAAAAATCTAGATGGGTCGTGTGCAATATGTATAGCCAAAGGAAAAATATTAAAGTGAAACATATAGGCCACAATTTATGTAAACAATTATAAAAAAGCGGGCGAAGCCGCATATGGGCTGCTAGTATTAGATAATTATCGAAACAATGTTAATTACATACTAACAAAATCCAGGGTTGTCAACACTTTGAAAACATCCTAATTTACGACACCATACAAATACAATCGTCTGTTAACTATAACAACCCCGAAAACGAATGACGCGAATGAATGAAGTGCAACGAACAAACGGAACGGGCCGCGTCTTAACAAAACAAGCTTGATCATTTATAAATAAACGTTCGCGGAAATGAAATCGTAAAAATTGAAATTAATTTAAACTTTGATGAAATTTTCGTGTAATCAAATGGATGGACTGATTTTTTGTGTTTGGTTTCTTTTTTTTCATTTCATCGAAATACAATATTCTATTAGTCTTTATAAACTTATAATTTTTTTCAGCTTTTCGCAATATAGCAGAGCGTACACAGAGGTAACCTAGTGTAAAGACACTCTTTTCCCCACTTTTCGACGAATATTATAATATTAATAAAAATACATTTAGTACGTGCTCATAAACAAACAATGCGAGAGGTATTGTAAGAGGCAGGCAAAGGGATCGAATCCCTTGAAGAGGGTTTTAATATCGAATGGCAGAACTGAAAATAGTCCTTGAGTGAATTTGGAACCCTGTAAGTATAGCTACAAGTAAATATTTGTGTAAATAACCTTTATGTACTTACATATCTCAATGTATATTTCAATAAGCGTATTTCAATAAATTTTAAAATGCATTTTAATATTATTAATTACTAGTGGCCATAAGTTAATAAAAACTCGTTTTTTTTATCGTTTCTGTAGAATTTTCGAAAACCTGACTTATTGAGGAGCCTATATGGCAACTTTTTTACAGTTCTACCCAGCGCAATTTCTGCTTTACGATTGTCAGTCACTCAAAAGATTATCTATCATCATAATAACCCGAATTCTTTAAAATATACAACATACGGTACGTAGGTTCAAAACCGACTATTTCAAAATACAGGAACGTGTTTAGCACCTTTTTACTATTATCAAGTTTCGCACCTGGACCGTACGCTCAACAATGCGGATGACAAACGAACACGCCACACGCATACAAACAATAATTGATTTCTTTTCGCACAAGGGTACCTACTTCGCTCGCCGTGACGTACCGACGTATATTTGGACATCCGTTTGACATTAATAATAAACATGGGATTGTGTTAAAAATATAAACAACAATTTTTGTAATTTATTTTCGAATGATTACAAGCTTATATTGTTATCTTAATAAAGTAGAGAATCTTTGCAATATTATGATTATGATTCTATTTATTTTTATCTATCATTGTAATGAAATAACCTTTAAAACAAAAGTTACATGAGCATTTTTAAATCTTTTTGTAAGATAATTTAAAAACTCTTTTAAATTGTTTTATATTTCACACCAGTTTTAAATTTATTAAGTGAAATACCATTGTGTGTATCCTATAGCATATAAGTATGTTTTCAACATAGGATGGTTTTGATTTGTTAAATTTAGAGATTATTTAAAACAACATTATGTTGTATTTGTATTGCATTTTACTATTTATACAATTTGAAAATTTATAAAAGTAACTTACCATTTCGAGATACATCTAGCTCAACTAAATTTTCAAAATTCTGTATGTCAGGTGGTAGTTTGTGAATTTCATTGTCACTAAGGCCTAAACGTCTCAATCGATGGAGTCTGAAGAAGTTCTGAAACAAAAATAAACTAATTTTAATATTCATTAAGTTGGGGAGTTGAAAAAAATATCTTCACTTTATTTAGTAAGACTCACAAGAAATAATAATAAAGACCCAAGAAGTCAACTACTAATGTTTAAATGTTAAGTTTTATTTTGTTTTTATTATTTGTTAGAATAATTAGTATTATATTATTATTAGTAAACAACCCTTTATTTTGAGTGGGCATTGATAGCCACAACAGTCTTATACTAATATAGTTATTTTGCACTAATATTACTAATATTATAACAGTTTTATTTTTGGTATTATATATCTCACACCTAGATCTAAAGGCAATTAACTCACAAAACTTCATTTTTGCACACCATGGAGTACCTTAATTGAAAGTTCATGGAAAAGTCAAAACAGACTTATAAACTTGATCATTTGTCATTGTCAAATCTCAGTTATGGCTAAACATTTCAAATTGGCTAGCAACAGTTCTATGCAAAGAACCGGAGGGCAAACTTAGTGGTGTACCATTGGAGAGGCCTATGTCTAACAGTGAACAATGATGATGATGTTATTAAATATAATAAAGTAACAACAATAAAGTATATTTAAAGTTTTATTTCCAAGTAGTTAAATGTAACTGTAAAGTTAGTCACACATCATGAACTATGAATTGGGATAATTATAAATAATACATTATTATGTTGGCTCGTCAAGAGAGCAAAAAGCTAAATCACCAATATTGACTTAAGTTACTAGAAATAGTATTTTCAGCCTAAAACATTAAAATATATGAATAATTACTGCAATTTGCTTATTTTAGCACCAAACAAAAAACTAAATAGTTAAGGACAATGTCTGAAATGCACACATACACAGTAATCAGTTTCTAATCTTTCTCCTGAAAGAAGTGTTTTTTGAGTGAACTTATGTTCAGATCTGAGTGTGCAGTATTATAAAAATGGCAAAATTGGTAATGTTCCTCACTTTTAAACTTTGTTTACAACAATACTTTTATGTACTCATTTGGTCATCTATATAGTACCAAATAATTATGGGCCATGAAATCAAGACACTGTACTTTAGATTTAAAAGTTGGTTTGTAATTAAGAAAAGAACAACAATATTGGTAATTAGTTAAAGGTAATATGTCAATACATCACTATTAACTGAATGAAAAACAATCCAAAATTTAATTACAATAAAAGTTTTAATAATGACAGATTGATTTCATCAAATATAGAAACTTTAATGTTTGTTTACACTATTTGCACATTAATAAAAAATTAAACTTACTGAATTTAGTGATATTCAATGAAAAACAAAGTTTATATTTACAAAAAGCATGCTTTAACGAAAAGTTAAGATTTAAAGTTCCTTGTTTTAATATAAATAAGAAGCATCTAAACAAAGGCACTAACAGAATTTTCAGCGATATTGGAATTTTTAATTTTTATGACGTACACTAAAGTTAGGTAGGGCTAATAATGTTATTTACACTCAAGATAAGGTAAACGCCCACAATACTAAATTAACCACTCACCTTCGGTAAATCTCTTATATGATTTGCATCCAAAAAAAGTTCCTCTAAACTCCTGGAATAACGTAAAATGTCTTCAGGTACTGTTGGCAACGAGCAATGCCGCTTGTCTACACATTCCACTTGGCGATTACATTTGAACAAAGGTATACATCGAAACATGTTGGACACTACACAAGAATCGAACTATTATTTAATAGATCACTATCACGACACATATTTGAGCACTTTGCCGGTTGTAGCACTACTTTATCATTTCAAAAATGATCAACGACATCAAAATACGCCAAAAAGATATTCGAAGCACCTCACCCTCGAAAATGAAGCCACAAACTACAAGTGTTGCCACTCAAGCGTAAGTTAATTAATAATTGTTATTTTACACAAGCAATAAATATCATATCGAATAATGTAAAAAAAATAATGCTTTTAATATAACCGTTCCTTTATATTAAAAGATATATTATTTCATTCATAGTTAAAACATCCAGGGGACTTATCAAGAAATAAACAAGTACATGAGGTACCGTTATATCATTTCATTCAAATATTTACGGTATTTGAAATAAAGTCATAATATTTAAAATGTAAGTTATTATTTGTTGCTTTTTTTATGACAATAGTATAGATAAGTGACAATTATTAATTTAAATGTAATTTAAATTGTATTGTGCTATTTTTATTTATTTTATAGTCAGCATAATATAAAGTACCTTGTAAATAAGGAATTAATAATTTGATGGTTATATGTATATTGCTAAAATATCACATATTTACTTAGTAAAAAAAAATATAGCACATGTGTAGTTACTGTATAATTTTATTTTAATATTCCCTAGAAGAATCATTTAAAAACTGTGAAATGTGCGATCTTTGCTTTTGAAACATAGAAAAAAAATATCTGTCACTCAATAAATTTATATTAGTCAAATAAAAGTCAAAAGCAAAACTCAAATATTCCAACCAAATTCCAATCCTATACTCAATAGCTACTGAAATCAAAACAAAATAAAAATTAGAACTTAAAAATTAAAAAGCAAATTCCATATTTAGATATGTGTATTTGAGATTAAAAACCTGAACTTTATGATAATATTGATTAAGTATATTCACATATATTAAGTAGTTTTTTAAAAGTACTACAACAATGTTTAACCTAGGATTTATTGGTGGTGGAAATATGTCCACAGCAATATTCAAAGGAATTTTAAAAAATGGTTTGTTTGCGATTCATTTTTGTTTTAAAAAATCTTTAATCACTGTCTTTTTATACATATTGCATATATCTGTTATTATTTTTAGATGATCACCCAGCATCTAATATTTGGGTATCTGGACCACATTTAGATAACCTCCAACATTGGAAAAATCTAGGTGCTAATGTAACCAATAAAAATGGAGACTTACTTAATGTGTGTGACTTTATTTTCCTTGGAGTGAAGCCTGCAATGTTACAAATTGCAGTAACAGATTGCCTTAATAATTTTTGTGATAAATCTGTTAAAAACAAACACATTGTGTTTATTTCAATGTTAGTTGGTATTAACATAGAACAATTACACAAGGTATAGTCAAATTATAAAACTTATTATAATTACTATTAGAGAATGAAATATAATGAAACAAGTAGATATTAATCTACTAATTAAAAAAGTATAGGAATATTAATTATTTTTGATCATATCTACTAGACTTTTAAATTTATAATTATATTATAGCCAAATTACATAAAATGTTTACATAAAATTTACCCTATGTGTTATTTGAATGTATGTAGCTATATTACTGTAAAATTTCATCTAAATTTGTTCAGTAGTTTTTCCATGAAAGTGGTACAAGTATCTATCCTCACATTTATATAAAAAAAAGCAATTATTAGTTAAATGTTTGACTGGCAGTAATATGATTGTATATATAAGATAAATTATCTAATTTCTTTTCAGGCTCTTAAAGTGCTGCCAGTGCAGTTTAGTGTAATTAGAATCTTACCTAATACTCCTATGGCTGTTGGTGCTGGATCTTGTTTGTATACCCCAGATAGCAATATATCACAAGAACAGTGTAACACGTTAGAAAAATTACTAAGTGGATGTGGTGTTTGTGAAAAGATTCCAGAATCTCTAATGGATTCCTTAGGAATACTTACAGGATGTGGTCCTGCCTTTGTAAGTAGCTTGCTGTGAAAAAAATGTTTAATAGATATTATAACATTCTTTGATTACTAATTATTAATCTTGGTTTATTTATTTTTTTTTCACTTAAATGTCTTATCCCACATATAGCAGGTAAAGCCTGGAGTACTAAGATATTCCTTTCTCAGAATTTTGCCTTAACTTGTGACATGTTAAGAGTATTTGCTACATGTCTTAAGTTATGTCTGAAGCCAAGAAGAAGAAACTATAGAGGAGCGCCAATACAAAATAAACTATTCTCCTTGAAGATCAAATCAAACCCACTATTACAGTCAACAGTTGCCTTCAAGCCAACAGTTATCTCCTTTCTGTCAAAATTTTTGAAATACCTTAACCTAATCACAGAACTATATTATATATGTATATTATGTATATGTGTATGTGTGTCATAGATACATCTTTTTTTTCTTTTGTTGCCTTACTATTAAGATTGCATTGATTGTTTTTCACCTCAACTTGGTTCTCATCTATTGGTTGGCTAAAAGAGACTTCTTTTATAAATAAGTAAATTGTAAAATATCTTTACTATTTGACTATTTCTTATATATCTTACTAGCGGACTCGGACGCGGCTACGCCTGCTTGAAATATAAGAATATAATTTCTATAGAAATATAATTTCAATCTAGATGAAATGCTAAAAGTGACTATTATATTTATTTTCATAAGGATGATTATCAAAATATCGCGGTAACGAACGCGGTCGCGTAGCGACGACGGTTGTTATTAACATGGCAGAATAAATTGCATGTCAAATTAGAAATAAGTATTTTAATTTATTATTATATATGTGTAATGTAATATTATATAGCCTATAGCACTTCTGAAGAATGCAGCTTTCATATAAAACAAAAACAATGTAAATCGAACCAGTAGATCCAGAGATCTTAGCGTTCAAACAAACAAACAAACTCTTCCGCTTTATTATATTAGTATAGATTACATGCAACACAGAATATATAATATTGAATAATTTAAAAAAAATATTCCAGATGTATATAATAATAGAAGCTCTTGCCGATGGAGCAGTTAAACAAGGTGTTCCAAGAGCCCTTGCACTTAGGCATGCAGCACAAATGGTGGTGGGTAGTGGGCAAATGGTTTTACAAAGTGGCAAACATCCGGGCTTGCTTAAAGACGAAGTATGTTCACCCGGTGGTTGCACCATTTGTGGTGTTACCGCTTTGGAAAATGGAAGGATAAGGTTGGTGAATTATAAATTTGCTTAATTTTTTGCACAAAGCTTTAGTTTAATTTATAATATGTTTTTTTTATAATTGTTTTAGTTTATAATTAATTATTCAATGTATTTAATTATTAAAGATTCTCATTAACATAATGGAACATTTTACTGGAAAATAAGACAAGAATTGTTGTCAGACATTGTTCCAGGGCACTGCAATGGCCATGATTTGGTGAAGATTACTGCTTAAAAACATATAATTTAAATGTTAAGGACTTCTTAAGTCAATCAATGAAAACACCATATATTATATATATAATGTATAGCAAGTTTAATTGTAAGCTAAATTCAATTGGTTTTTTTTTTCAGAGCAACATTAATCAACGCACTTGAATCTGCTACCTTGAAGGCGAAGGATATTGGTAAAAAATAATTTTCTAGCACAATGTTATTAGTGACGATATTTAAATGCTGAAAGCAATGTTATTTATTTTTAATGTAACATATCTACTTAATTTGATTTTGCATATCATTGGTGTCAATGCAGGACCTTCGAAATGCAGTTTTTATTGTCTACTATAAAATACATTTTTTATAGTAGATATAAAAAATTGCCATAAGTCAAATAATAGTTTTCATGAAAAAAAATGTTTTTCCAAAACTTGCACTGTCGCCAACGATATAGGTATTGTGTTTTATCATTTTCAGATTTGAATAATATACAATTTTTTTAGGTGCTCTTTTAATACTCAATATTCTCTATCTCTAATAGTTGAGAATATTTAGTATTTATTACTTGAAAAAAATTACTCTTTACTAATTTAGACCATATTACTCATTGTAAAGTATTATTTTGTTTTACTATCATTTAGTATTTTTTTTAATATATTGTTAAGACGATTTTTTTGCTGTTTTTTATGTATATAGGAACATGTTACTATTTAATATCACTTTTAAAATATGTCCCTTTTTTATAATTTTCTATGTGAACTATAAATGATCTATTTTAAAAAGAAAGCAGTGACTATTTAATATCCATATTATATGTAATTGGAAAGAGTATAAAAAAACCTTAATAAAATACAATTAACTTAGCATATACTATCAAACTACTTTTAGTCTATTTGGTCACTACAAATGCCTTGTTCTTCCTTATTAATACTATCGTGATTTACTTCTTTATTAAGATTAGAGGACATACACAAGTTCCATGATACATGAACTTCAACAATTTTGTCTGTATTTTATGTTTTGAAATGTAATGTCATTCTCTTCATCGATCTCGATATCTTAACATATGACAAAATTATTTAAACGATTCTTTATTAAGATGGCCACTTATTGTGTAATTATCTCTTGATGCATTCTCATTAATGTAATATGTAGTAATAACATATGTGATATCATGATATTATATGGATTAATTCTGATTGTTTATGATATTAATAATAATTTGTAATATTTACTATTATATTTAAGTTTTTTTTTCAATTTATTAATGAGGTATATAATGTCAAGGACAATTCATGATATGTATTGCTCTCTTCCAGTATTATAAAGTATGTTTTTCCTCTCGAATATGAAAATAATTTCTTTAAATGTAATTATCTAAGAGGCGATTGTAATTTATATAATATTTGTTTTAGTTTGACTATTAATTTCAATTGTTGCCATAGAGCATTTTGAGACTTATGTTAAACCAGTGTAATATAATATACTTTATGATGTATATTATGTAACTATCAATTTTATGGATGAAAATAATTGAGCTAACTCATTTAATATAATTGTAATTTCTATATTACTATAATTGTTTACTTTTTGTGTATTTTTGACTAGAAAGAAAATAAACACTATGTATAAATACATAGTGCTTAAAACGAGTTAAATATTAATTTAACTTGCTCAAGCACTATGCTAATTTACTTAGAATACAATAGCACTTAACACAACTGCAACCGTTACATGTATTAAATAATGTATAGGACGTAGGCTCAGAAGAACAGCGTCTAACTGTAAAACTCGATGTTTGTGGGTTTAATTCCCACTCGTGAGAATTATTTATTTTAATTTTCTCACTCTGGGAATTAGTCAATGAGGGACGTCCGTTTCCGCTATTCACCATGAATGTCTCGAGAATTTGACTATATGCGGCATAGAGTGTAAAGCAAAAAAAAAAGTATTTTAAAATTAATCGTATTATAACAAACATAGAACTACATTTATTATAGCAAGATAGCCTATTGTAAAAAAAAATGACAATTGTTATTTTAGTTGGTGTATAGTATGTCTATTGTTACATAAGTGATTCTCGTTGTATTTATGTACCTGATTTTGATTAATTTAAATTATTTTGTTACTTATTGTTTCTGTTCCAGTGTATCAATGTACTTAATTAATTTATTGTTTTTTAATTACTGACATTATAAAATGTTCATAATATTTTAAATAAATTATTAATTTTCAATTTATATATAATTTTGGTTACTATACTTAAACATATATAATGCCTTAAATAATACATATAATATTAAATAATATTTTATCATAATGACAATTTTTATTATGTGTTATATTGATATTACTTAGGTTTCACAAGAAAATTGAACTCTGAATATTTGCAATACTTGTAAGATGGAAACTATATTATTTTTTGCAATGTAATTTTATTTTTGAAATTGTTATTCCTAGGAGCCATCTATAGTTGATGTCACACACATTTCAAGAATCCCCATATGACATAATTTATAGATGACCCCTTTTAAACTACACTATGTTTGTTGATTACTAAACGTAACGTAAACGTAAAACGTTTTTAAGAAATAGGCAATTTACATTTTTTGTTTGGACTTTATTAAAACTTACCAAGTGTATTTTCTTTAATTTCATAATTTTTCCTATCTTTGTTTATCGCATATACTTATCTCTTGATAGTAACATTATTTTATAAAATACCTGACAAAATTAAGCCTCGAAAGCTTTACTTTGTCTTTGTTTGTAGGAAAATAATTATGATAACACAACATTAGTATGTATCTTGATAGATATTTCACTAAATATTAATTTCTATTAGGTTTGTATTTCTAAATAACCTATTTTCGATTGTTGAATTGTGCTAGAAATAAATAAATGAATAAAAAATATAACGTTTTATTTGATTTATTATTTTTAGTTGTTATATGCAAAACTTAAGTAAGAATTGATGATGTAATTAAGATAACAATTACATTAAAATTATAAATAATTAATTATATTAATCAAAATAAATATTTTTTCATACAAAAAAAGATTGTTAAGCAATGTATCTAATTTAATTAAATACTCGTCTGTGAATAAAACAAACTAGATATAATAAAGGAGAACAAAAATTGTATGTTTTGTCTGTTGTACATAACATTTCTTTGTACTGTCTAAGTATTATAAATATTTACAGCGTTTATAATTTATTAAAAAATATTATTTAGTAATAATTTCATTTTTTTTTCGTATATTGCACTCTTAATAGTAGACGGGGTACTATTTTTTTTTCTTACATTATTAACTTTAATTGATTGTGCTACGAGTTTAATAAACCATTTTTTATAACTTTTTTAAACATATTTTCATATTAAATTGTAAAGCGAGATTCATCGAGAAAACAAACAATGTCAAAAACTTTTAAAGAAAAAGGACTCTTATTAAAACTACTTATTTATCACTTTTTTTCAGACCATATTCTTGTTTTTATACTTCTATAAAACATAAGACAGGTCCAATCTTCGCACTCCAAACTATTACTTAGTCATCATTTTGCAAATATATTTTTCTTGTAGTTTGCTTCGGCGTAAATGGATGATACGGATGTATGCATACAGATTTCCTTGTAAATAGGAAAAGAGACATTTTTCGGGCCAGACCCACTCCGATATCTATACTCTTATGTCTAGGAACTTCCATCATGGGAATTTCGTCTTCTTCACCCCTCAAGCAGCTGACTCTCCTCACGTTTCGACGGAAACTTGAAAAATTTGTCCTTAATCGAAAACTTGGTAAGCGGAAAAACAAGGAGCGTTTCCTAGCACGTTCGTCATGTTTACGATTTCTTTTTTTGTCGTCGCAAAACTCCGTTTCACAGTCTTCTATTGGTCTGACGTATTCTTTTGTGGTTTCCGCTAATGCAATCAGTGCAAAGTCTTCGGAAGTCATCACTTTTGTTTTATGCCCATGTTATAAATGCGTTACTTACGTATTCCGGTACTGTGTGGCAGTACTGTGGTTGCGTATTACAGAAGAGATCCCACTTAGCTTTGGCATTGATTGAGTGTGACGTGTATTTGCGATAAGATTATTAAGATTAGTCGCCGTGATTGTGTATATTATATTCTAGATTTCTTTTTATTTGTTATCAAATAATATATTATATATATATATATAAAAAATCAGCTTCACGCTGTATCCTGTACACAGCAGGGTAGGCAGAGGGAAACTAGTGTTAAGACACTCCGTTCCTCACTTTCTGCTGAATTTTGGAGGCATTGCGTGTTGAGTGGTAGAATTCAACGCCTTTGCCTCGACACCAGAGCGAAGAAATGTAAATATAAACGTAAATAAATATTTCACTTCCTCGAGTGGGAATCGAACCCACAACCGTCGCGTTACAGTCACACCCTTGTACCGCTGCGCCACGACGGCCTAATATATTATATTAATATAAAATATACATAATAAAAGTGCCTACGTAGTTACGTCAATTTTTAATCGATTGAACTGGTGGAAGCCTGTTATTATTGATTACGTAATTATGTTGCTAATTATAAAACCACATTAACAATATTACTTGCAATAATTCTAATCAATATGCTTGTTTTAGTGTAACTTTTATCCTTTGTAAACATTATTCAAGTAATAACATATATGTATATCATACAAGAATCTAAATCTATATATATAAAATCGAAAGGTCACTCACTCATCACGAAATCTCAGAAACTACAGGTGCTAGGAATCTCAAATTTTGCATAGGAGTTACTTATAGGACGTAGGTGCTCGCTAAGATGGGAATTTGCAATATTCGATTTCTAAGGGGTTGTTTTTGGGGTCGAAAGTTTGTATGAAACTTCGTTACTACAAATACTAGGAGTCTCAAATTTTGCATAGACGTCACTAGAACGTAGTCATGGAGACAGAAATTAATAATAACATAATTCACGCAGGTGAAACCGCGAGCGGGCCGCTAGTATATAATATACTTCTAATATTACCTTAAGCTTGAACGTAATAGTGTATACCTAATATGCCAGTCGTGCCGCTGGGATGCAAGTGTGACTAGAAACGCAACAGGTTGCAGGTTCGATTGCCATTCAAGGAAATTAAATATTTAATATTTTCATTTCATTTGCTCTAGTGTCAAGGCATATTACGGAGTTGTGGTCCTCAACACGCAATGCTTCCAGAATTCGGCGGAAATTGAAAAAAAATAACATACCTCTAATATTATTACATTTTAAGTTTGAACACAATTAGTAATGTTTTCCTAATATGTTAAATGTAATTCAAAAATACCTATATTAAACGTAATATATTCGCAAATATCAAATTACAGTGGGTAAATACCCATTTACCAAAATTGGTAACCTACTTTGATAGCAATATTTCCTTTTATTTCTGTATATTAATACTTAAAAGGAAAATAATATTTTTTTTCTTTAATGTTATGTTAGTATAAATTTATTATAATTTAAATATGGTTAACATTTAATATGTTTTTATCATCTAATTCACTAAATTGTTACAGACAAAGACTTACAGTTACAGTAAGTCATGGTTATTTTAGAATTAAATAAAATTAAATATTTTAAACAATTATGATTAAAGTACCATAAAAAAAAGCGCCTGTAATAGATTTAACTGTGAAGGCTACTACGTGCACTATTGCTCGCTAGAATACGGATGTATTATGAGACGTCTACAGTTTATTAAACCATTTCAAATAACCTAATTTACTTAATATCATTCGGATCCTTTTATCTGTAGGAGGTACAAAATTTACATAACATAATATTACTGCGAATGTAGGTATTATTAATTTATAAATAATTAATATAGCATTCATTATAATGATTACATACTTATCTACCTGAATTTTCAAGAAATTGGTAGATCTGGGGTGTTCATTTATTTTTATTTAAATAAAATAAGCATTTTGTGCTCACTAATAGTTTTTAGCAATAAAAACTACAGGAAAGAATAAGATTTGTATATTGAAACCAAGGTTTTAACCTTGTGCTCAGTATCCATGTCAGCAGGTAGGTCTTTCTGTTGCCTTCGTTTATTTTATTTCGACTGTTCGAGGAGTTTGCTTCAGTAGTTACACTGTTAATTTATTATATTATTAGTTTTTAATAAGATATCGCTTAGACTATATTATAATTTGAATTATTTATTCAATTTAAATTATTGCATTCAACAATCTCCATCATGGTAAGGTAAGGTAAGATATTTTAAAATTTTCTGTCGATTTTTTTTAACATTAAATACGAATACTAAAAATTAATAATCGTAAAAATTGTTTTATCTAAACTTATATTGTAAACGACCAGACCAGACTTCGAAAAACCAGTCACGTGATAAAGAATTAATTATATTTTAATTGCATGTATCATTTGTGGGACCTAGTTTTATTATTTTTAATGAATTTTACATATAACGGTGCAAGGTCGTGTAATACGTAGTTACGTACAATTTTCCTTACACAGTCATCAAGGCAATATGGTTTTTCTCTTTGTAGAGTGAGGTAGAGTTAGCTCTGTGAAAGCGAAACGGCTAGAGTTAGTTGAGTTGCGCAGGCGCACGCGTCATTGTAGATTTTCCCGCTGTGAAACAAAATACTTTTTGAACTGACTCAGTTTTAAACTACTTTTGTTTTCATAATGTGTTAAATTTGCTCAGTTTATACGAATTTGTGTTTTGTGGCTTCATGTAATTTATTGGTAAGTATTTTTAAATATTAAAAGAAAATAAATGTAGATATAGGTATCGTTAGGACATTGGTGTGAAATATTATTTAAGTAGTTCTTTATGTCCTTTTTTCTTATAATGTCGGTATAGGATTCTTATTTATTATTTACCTTCGTTAAGCCTTAGCATATTTATTGTAAAATGTCATAATATTTCTAAATAAAGTTGTTGTTGATGCTGATGTGTAGGCAAAAACGTGGGCTTATTTAATACGACAAAAAAAAAAAAACATCAAACTAAAATATATGGAATGTATAGGAAATATATGATTAATGGAGATAATATGTATAATAACAACTATCTTTTATCGCGAGATAAATACCAAAGTCGTGATAAGTCATATGACTTGCTATTTCAAAATGTAACTTAATTATGATACATATAGAGTTTCATATTGTCTAAACAGCTTAGTGTTAACAGTGACAAATAGAACGAACACACCTGATAAGGTATCACGAGGACTGTTAGTAATATTCGTGTATTTTATTTTAGTTTTAGAACTAAAACAGCGAGATATGGGGCTGTGTCTATCCTTTGACTGTGGTGATTGCGACGGGTGCGTCAACCCTTGTTGCCTGGCCCTCAGTGCCTGTTGCCTGGTCCCATGTCTGTGTCCTAACGCGTGTGGGCAGCAACAGCAGCAACCACCGCCACAGACTGTAATTATACAGCAACCGATTGTGGATCAACAGCCGCCGCCTCCAGGATATCCTTATCCTCCGCAAGGGGGATACCCTGGTTATCCTCCACCTGGTGGATACCCACCTCCTCAAGGCTACCCACCCTACGGACACGCAAGATAGTGCATTGATAACAAAAGTAATTATAAGTGAGGTATGTTATTTTTATCAAATAGTTATATTATAATATATATTTGTAATACTTTATTCAAGACTAACATGGCGTATGCATGCTAATTTATCTACCTATATAAAAATGAAAATTAAATACTTATTGTTTAACCGATTATATATTTATTGACATTAGACTATTATTATTATATTTTTATAGCTTCTATAGGACTTTAAATACTTACATGTAAGACAAAATAAGTACAAATTTTGGTCATATCAGTTTAAATTTGATGTAACCTTAATAATAAAGGTATATCAGTAATTTATTTATCTACAGCATAATTATTACCTATAGATAAATAAAATTACTGATATTGAGACAGATATTCACCATTTTGTTACAGTAAATCACGTGTCTTTAGAAGAATAGCCATATTATTGTTTTAACATATCCTATTGTGCTTGTTGACGTAAGTGCTACGTTTACCGTCATTTAAACTTTAAGTAGGTAATTATGATATAGGTATCTTAATAGTTTTAGTTATATTCAAAATTTTAATCACATAGCTCATAAAGTTAATAGAGAAGCAAACGTCGCTTTAAATGGCTGTGAAATAATAAAATTAGATTAGACAATGAATAAATAAACTAAATTTCTCACGGTGTCCTTGTTAAATTATACCCGCAAGTTTACTTTAAATACCTTCTATTTATTTCAGGATGGGGTGTAACATATCGTGTCGTCCGTGCTGTTGTGTGCCGTGTTGTTGTTTGCCGTGCTGTTGTTGCGAGTGTTGCGCGGACCCCCCACCCCCCACTACGACAGTGGTACACCACACCGTCGTCCAAGTACCCCCGGCTAGAGGAGCAAGTGCGCCGCCACCTTATCATTAAATTACAAATTATTTCCTAAATATGAACCATATTAAAATATTAATTATTAATATTGATTGTTATTATATGTGAATTGTATTTTTTAAAATTGCTAATTACTTTCTGTTTTCATTTCATAATGTTATGTTAAAACTTTTGTAAATTATTAATAAGTTAGTTTTAATGTAATAACGTGGTATCTACTTTCAGATATCTAGTAACTTTAAGTATAAACTATCAACACATTTCTTTATCACGATGAATCATGCGTTGTTTTCTCTATACAATAAACATAGATATTATTTATGGATCTAAAAGATATCGTAAATATTTATAATACGTCGGTACTTATGTAACTAACATATCTAAATATTATAAAATTTGCTCTTATAAGAGGAGATATGTTTAATTTATTATTTTTATTGTATAATATCATTGTTTTCCTGCCAATGTATAGTAAAATTTTAAAAATAAAATTTTAAAATAATATGGCCGCAGCTGATTTATCTTAGAATTTAATTTATACATACATACATACCAAACACAATTTTGTTACAAAATATATGATTTAAAATGATGTCAAGTGTTTTTGTCTTTGTGTCTCTTGTGTCTTGTTTTTTTGTTATGTCATTAAGAAATTTTAGGTTCATGTGAATTTTATCATAATTATTTATTACTGTATTATGTCATAAATTTCTTAAAGCTTTTGATTTATCTTATGTCTATTGTAGAGTACTAAAATAATCTAAAGTCGCCGTAGTGAAAATTGGTAATTTCGGATAATAGATTTATTATTGAAGATTATGGATTCGATTCACCTGTCTCTGCTGATGTCTCTCGGAATCCATAAATATAAAATAAAATCCTTCACCACGTCTGTCTGTTGGCGATAAACATACAATTATTGCACAGATTGTCATGCAGTTTTCATAAATAGATAGTGTTTCATGAGAAAGGTTTAAGAATAATTCATTGTGGTTTTATGTAAATTGACTGAAAAATAACGATTATTGAAGCAAAGATCGTAAAAAATCTTACTAAAACATTATTATTTTTAAGGATCAAACAAGTATAACTTTTCCAAGAAAAAAATTATCGAAATGCAAATTTAATACTCATGGATGAGAAATACAGCAAATTAAAATTGAGTGGGACTACGACCACTAGCTTTCAAATAAAAAAGAGTTATCAAAATCAGAAACTATAATGTTCTGACTTTTGAATATGCTCTTTTGTATTACATTAGTACCGTGCCGGCTGAAAAAGTTATTCAGAATCGAAGTTGAAGAAGATCAAATCTTCTTAGAAGTTAATCATAACTATTTTTAATACTAAGGTTTACCATTTTTGTTTAAAGCGCAGGGAAAGCAACTAATTAAATTGCTCTATATTTAGATCACTAATAGAACAGAACACTATACTACTAGAACACAGACAGATAATAAATATTATAGTTTTGCTAAATTAAAGAGATTACAGATCACAGTTACAAAATTTACTTTATACCAACTCCTGTTACATCAGTCCAATATCATATGTATTGAATTTATAATTAAGAAATACTTGGTGGCAAGTAAATGAATGTTATTAATTGTTATATAGTTCTAAAAAATAGTTTCTAGACTATTTTTGTATATTTCGGCCTTCGGACTTTTTTTTTTTTTATTCTTGATAGGCAAGCATTTGTCCGCTATCTCACCTCCATTTAATAACAGTGACTCCCTATTTCCCTATTTCATAAGGGGTTAGGCCACTGTAAATTTTTTGAAAAATCGATTTTTTTTTATTGGCTTAAAAAATAGTTTAAACCCTCTAGAATCAGAAAAAAAAGGTCCCGTGTGAAAAAAGTTTTTTTTTCCTTAGGAAATAAAAGTCGCCGCCAAGGGCGACAAAACTTTCTCCGAAACGACTACCTGCGGCAAACATAATGGGCCATATGGCACCATAGCCCCCTCCCCCCTATTGTTCCCAACCGCCTGTATTGTTGTACCACGTGTCCTTTCGACCCTTTTGAGCATTATGAGCATAAAATTCCGTTAGTTTTGCGACAGCAAGCGCACAGTAAAGAGCGATTGATTGTTCATAAGCGACGATTTTTGCGTGTCTTCCGTGGTTTTTTTACGATTTCACTGTAAAATTTACGAACGCGTTAGTTGAAATGAGTGCTCGAGTGTATCGTGGACGAAAAGGTACGAAAACCTCGTATCCAACACGACGTCGGTCAAGCAAGATGAAACGACCCATGAATCAATATGAATGTGAGAGCGATGAGCAGGGCGTCAGCGCTTCGGCGAAAAAACTGAAGGACTGCAACGAGGAATTCGATACTAATAGTCAATTCGGCTATAGAATCATCAATTTCTGCGCCGTTTTTTCCGTTATTGCCCAGCACGTGAAGTGCAAAACGTGCGGATCTGACATTGAGTTTCGAGAAAGAAGTCCTCGTGGTTTAGGCTTCAAAATTGTGATCGCTTGCCCAAAATGTCCTGATGTGGAAATTCCGAATTCCAAATTTATTCGCAATGCATATGAAATAAATCGTAGAATTGTGCTTGCAATGCGACTGATTGGAATAGGATTATATGGAATCAAAAAATTTTGCGCGTTCATGGATTTGCCGCAGCCAATTTTTCATTCATTTTATGATAAATTGGTCAAGACGGTTGCAATCGCAACGTAAGCAGTGAGAGATGCAAGCATGAAGAAAGCAGCGCAAGAAGAGGAGGAGGAAAGCCAGAAAAATGGAAAAACTGACGGAGTAACGGTTTCCGGCGATGGTTCATGGCGAAAACGCGGATTTTCATCGCTTTTTGGAGTCACGTCATTGATCGGCTGGTTAACTGGAAAAATTTTCGATGTCGAAGTGAAATCAAAGTATTGCAAATCATGCGAGCACTGGAAGTCCAAAAACGGAACAACGGAATTTGAAGAATGGCAAATAAGTCACGCTGATGAATGCCAAGCCAATCACAAAGGATCATCGGGAAAAATGGAAGTCGATGCTGTCGTCGAAATGTTCCAACGCTCAGAAGATTTATACGGAGTAAAATACTCTAATTACATCGGAGATGGCGACTCCATAACATTCAAAGGCATCGTGGATTCTAAACCTTACGAAAATTTTAATATACAGAAAAAAGAGTGCATTGATCACGTGCAAAAACGAATGGGCACTCGATTGCGAAACCTGAAAAAAGGTCTCGGGGGAAAAGGCAACCTAACTGCCAAATTGATTGATGAACTAACCATTTATTACGGCTTGGCAATCCGTCGAAATCCCGATTCCATCGAAAATATGAAAAATGAGATCTGGGCAACTCTTTTTCACGAAATGTCAACGGATGAAAAGCCTCAGCACGAAAAATGTTCAGAGAATTGGTGCAGTTGGAAGAAAGCGAAAGCGGAAAATGCCTTGGATGGGTATCATCACAATCAGCCAATGAATGAGGAGGTTTATGAAGCCATCAAACCCATCTTCATGGAATTGAGCCGGGACGACTTGCTGGAGCCTTGCTTGGGAGCCTATAGTCAAAATAATAACGAAAGCTTCAACGCAACCGTTTGGTGTTTGGCCCCCAAATCATCTTCAAGCGGAAAAACTGTCCTAGATATCGCGACGGATATCGCTGTTTGCACATTCAATGGCGGCCTTACCAACGTCTTGCAAATATTCAAGATGTTGGAGGTGGAAATTGGTGTACAGTTATATAATTTCTGCATCGAAGCCGACGCCAAACGCATTACGCACGCGGAGACATCTCTGAGCGACGCGGCAAAAGGTGCGCGCGCGCTCCAAAAATCTACCAGGAAAGAAGAAGAAGACGAAAATTTGGCCATCGATGGACAAATATATGGTGCTGGGATTGCAGACTAACGGTAAAAAATTTTTTTTACCCTATTTTTTTTATTTTTTCCAATAGAAAAGTATTCGTAAAACTTTAAACGCGTTTTTCTCGAAACACGGTTTTTCGAAATGGCACGCAGCACCACTCGAACAATTTTCATTTTTATTACTTGAAATTTTGACCAGATGTGAACATTAACATTCTCTAGTGAATGTCGATCTGGATTTTCAATAACTTTATTTATTGATTTTTATTAACAAAAAACTAGCGGTTTTTTTCGTCAAAAATCAATATTTTTTTCAAACGCACGCCAAATCACGCACACAAAAATTGATATTTTTTAAAACCCGATCGTCATTCACTAGCTATAACCCTCTAGATTCATGGTTTTTTTTTTTTGTTCTAGATCCAAAAGTGCACCAGTAGTGCTGCGTGCCGCGGACCCCTGCTTGCAAAACATGCCTCGGGAAGATAGCTGTGGAACCGCCATTTTGTTTTTTTTTCGCTGTAAAAAAATTTAATAATAAAGTTTAATGTATGCCCGATAACACCCTTAAAAGTTTTTTTTCAATTACCTTCAATTTTAGAAGCAAAAAATTCGTGAAAAAACCTTTTTTTTTACCGTTACAGTGGCCTAACCCCACACACACCCCCTAATAATAATCATCAATCATTATCCAGGGGCATTATTGCGCAGGGGTGCAAGCGTGTGGCTGTAACCTCGACAGGTTGTTGGTTTGGTGGTATCGATTCCCATTCGAGAAAATTAATAATAATTAATTAATTTTATAACACACAAATATAAGTATTCAATATACTTAGATATGACTCAAACAATTCTCATAAAATTGTTATAATCCTGATAACAATGACTATGAATAATATAATTACAAACAATTTTATAAAGACTGAAATTTCAATATTTCCGTTAGTGATTGTATAACTATCTAAATTCCAAATAAAATTGATAATTTTAGTGTCTGTAACGTCAATATCATGTCTAATAAAGTATGGTTTAAGATAACTTATTCTCATAATCCGATGAGATTATAAAAATTGCCATCATAATTTATATAAAATACATTGGTTAATCTAGTATCTAGTGTTTGTGTAGCGATTTATGCGATGAACTGAGTGACTAGTCACTTTATTTATTTCTCTGTCAATTTAAGTAACAAACAATAATATTATTTAAATATAAAAAAAATAAACACAAAAATGCAGAGCTAAACGTTTTAGCTTACGAAGTTACGAAGTCTAGGTTATCTTTATTTATCCCTAAGTCCTTCATAACTCGTAAATCAAATAATATACATTTCTTTAAACTTGTATGTTAAATTTCTACGATTTCAATCAATATTAAAAACTGGCACTAGATGCCCAACTCAATCACTCAAGAAAAATTACACTCTTATTTCCACTTCTAAAAATTTGGCATATATACAGGGAAAAAATCTGGAAATTGAAGATTATTAATAAACACTACTAATAAAGTAAAAACAGGTATGAATGTTATATCAAAGAATATAGGAAAATAAAGCGATTTTAAAAATTACTAAGTATTAATTAATGATTATGATGAATAACCTTAAATCCCAATAACTTCTTTACAAAAAAACGGATATCCCATCAAAAATATAATTGTGAGATGAGAGCCAAGTTCAATGTTAACAATGTTGCATGTCCTTGCCGCCGATGACATCCTCGCAAGCAGCCACATAGTGCTTGTACTTTTTGAGAATTATGAAAAAAAGTTGTCCATGATTGAATGTATCATTCATTTCCAAAAGCAGCATAATAAAAGTATAATAGGTGTTATGCGGACGAAGCCGCGAGTGTACCGCTAGTAACAATAATCGCAATAATTGCACTTAAATGAGTGCACAGAAACTTTGGGTAAATATTATTTGGGATGATTCTTTCGAAAAGATAATTTACTGATATAATGTGATAGTAAAGCGACAAATATGTGATTGTGTATCTTATCTTTTTTTGGTGTGGTTGGTGTTGATTTATTTATCTTTACTTTTACAAAATCGAACATTCGTAAATTGTATTTAATACCAAAAATACCTGTTTTAGATACTAGTTACGACTGCCGTATTGAAATGTAAGTAGACTTTTTTATCTACTGTTAAAGTTAAGTTTGAAATCTTTTTTAATTTAAAATATTAATTTGATAAACTTTATTTTTGGCCAATTTTTTAGTTAGTCAAAATATTTAACTTACTAATTTCATTGTTTCTATAAATTAATTAGGTAATATACAAATATACAAAATCAGTTTCTTTCTTTCAAAATTTTTATCTGTATTAAAAGAGGTGTTGTGAGTCATAGCGTCATATCTTTTATTATTCACGGCTCAAGTTAAAATATATCATTTTTGCTTGCTTATATGAGTAAGCGTCGTTTGACACAATTTACAAATTACTCAACAGATTTATGGATGTCTGACAAAATCAAATTTTATGGTCTACATTACTCTATAAATATAATAAAAAGATTGACATTTACTTTACTTTATTTAAGCATATAAATTACATAATTTAAACTGTATGTCAAGTATGATATGTTTCTCCTGTAATAAATAACTCTATTTTTTATGTATTATCGTACGTCACGTTATTCCCCTTTTATTATAGTCCCAGTTATTTTATTATTATTAAACTTTGTAAGATATTACTTGGAACAATAAGACCGCATTTGTTGTGTTTTACATGTTTTTTTATTTGTTTTCCATATTATTATTTATTCCGGCTTCACGCTGTATCCCGCAAGTCGTAGAGTAGGCACACGAGGCAACATAGATTGCTACTGAGGTCACCTCCTCATAGACTACCGTTGATCCGTCAATCGCGTTACATCCTGTATACTGCTCAATAGTAAAAAAACAAATGAAACTGTGTATACAAATGATTATTAAGTAAATTAATATTAATTATTATTAACAGAAATATGGGAATCTGCTGTAGTTCTAACTGCAATCCTTGCGAAAGCCTGTGCTGCTGTAGCCCTTGCTGCCAGTCTGGGGGCTGCTGTGGCTGCTGTGACAACGGTGGCGGTGGACTTCAAGTAGTAGACCACCCAGTGATTGTTGACCAACCCTCAGGATTCGGAAGATAGTGTTGCCATTCTATCTATATTGACATCATTTGTAGGATATTTTGAATTCAGTTTATTTTGTTACGTCTTCGCAAAATGAATATGACTTTTAAATTCTATATTTTGATGTAAATTTAAAAAAGTTATTTATCTAATAACTTCAATTAAAATGTAAAGAATTGTTTTGTACAAATTTCTATTAAAATATTTATTGAAATAACAGGATAACTTATTTAAAATGTTACAATTCTAACTTCTATTTAAATTTTAAATTAGCGAAAACTTGCTAAGACTTTTAATTATTTTTTGCATATTGCATTATTATAATACAAAAAATTTAAAAAAGAAAACAATTATTTTGTTGTTAACGTAAAAATAAACAAATTAGAAAAACATATGTTATTAAAATGTATAAAAATAAATATTTGGTTATTTTTGCATATTTTTGATTAAGTATGTCAATAAAAAACCATTAATATGTTAATATATAATTATCGTTTTATTTTATTTTATTAGAATAATCCACAAGATACATAAATGCAAACGGCACTTAAAATAACATACTACATTCATTGACCGTCAAGTCTTACAAGAACCTCATACTGCTTGTAGCCTATTTCTGAACCTCCGAAAGAAATGTAGCAACATCCGTGGCTAGGATGAATCTGTAAAATATTAAATATTACATAATTATCCATACAAATTATTTATATCAAAGAGATTTATACTCAACACGCAATGCCTCCAGAATTCGGCAGGAAGTGGGGAAAGGAGTGTCTTAACACTAGGTTCCCTCTGCCTACCCTGCCGTGTGCGGGATAGAGCGGGAAGCTGATATTGTATATCAAATTCAAATATAATTCCACAATTCAAAGAAGCTGAAGATCGAGCTCAGTGGCGTGCCATTGGAGAGAGAGGCCTATGTCCAGCAGTGGACGAGAACAGGCTGATGATGATGATGATGATGACGATTCCACAATTTCAATTTTGATACTTTTTCTAATTTATTTGAATTAATTTAAGACTAATTATACCTTTCCAGGAGTGACAGAGCTCCTGTGACGTGCTCTGCCAATGTAGAGTGGCTCGGCGGAATGTGTGTTTCCCGCTATAATAGCGTTGGGGGGTACTTGACCGTGACTAGAGGGCACCCATTGCACTACGTGACTTGCAGCACATAATACCTTTATGAGATAATAAAAACATTTTTAAATAAGCTTAAATAAAAAGTGAGGCCGTCAGAACTGGGCGAAAAGTGCAGAATTCGGTGGAAAGTGGGGAACGGAATGTCTTAACACTAGGTTTCCCCTGCGTGCCCTTCTTTGTGCGGGATACAGCAGGAAGCTAATTTATTTATTTAAACAGTGAGAATAAGTAAATTACAATAAAGAATGTAATCCACACCTATATTATAAATTCGAAAGTAACTGTCTGTCAGTCTGTCTGTCTTTTATGCAATCAGGGCCAAACCGCTAATTCAATTGTGATAAAATACTCATATAGAGATACTTGAGGGTCTCGGGATGAACATAGGATACTTTTTTTTCTCATATTTGTAATATTTTCGATATATATATATATATTATATATTATTATATTCAAATACTTATTAATTCGACATGCAATTTATTCCGCCATGTTAATAACAACCTTCGCTATGCGACCGTTTCTATGCAACGATTTGCAAAGGATGTTGTTAGAATACGTCACTCAAAATGAGCTTGCTTAACGCATCTCTCTATTGAAAACTGAAAATAATTTCATAAATATATTTTTTAAATATTCGTATAGTTCAAGCGGGCGTAGCCGCGTTAGGGTCCATTAGTTATATATAAGTAGCAATGTGAGGGACTCTATGGTGTGTCTAAGACCTTAATATTTCAACCTAGAGCATTCTTCAGCCCAAATATAGCATCATCATTATAGACTTAGCATTGGAATTACAGACATATGTTATTTCTTATTCACTGGAATAAATTTATATCCATATAT